>MU226733.1:1683600-1700973 GCA_018584345.1 Thuja plicata
CCAAAGGCTTCCACTTCATCTTCTTTCACACATTGTCCATCTTCTAACTCTATTTTGGGTCCTCATGTCCCAAAATCCATTACCTTGAATACTTCCTCTATCTTGGGTCCTTGTGTACCAAGATCCCTATCCATTCATACATCAAAAACTTAATTCGTACACTACCCTTCAAAGAGTGTGTTGATGTTGATCTTGTCACCTACTATCCTTCCATGTTGGGTCCTTATGTTCCTTCTTTTCCTCTCATCCAGTCCATTGCATAAAATCTTGGCTTCCATCTTCTTTATCCTCCATTTCATCACCCTATCAACATCTTTGAGCATACTTTCAGTGTTCTTGGCCTATCATAGCATATCTTTCAAAAAAGCACTATCCCAAGAGAAAGATGCATAGGTTCCTCCTTGAAATCCAAAAAAGAAAAAAAAGAAAAAAAAAAGAACAAGAAAAAAAAAAAGAAAAAAGTGCCTCGGTGAAAACCTGGTAAACAGGCGCCTTGGTAGCAAAAGTAAAGAAAAAAATATTCATCCTATGGTGAAAACCACTTCTTGTGGCACCTTGGATAAGTACCATGATGAAAACCTAGAAAATAGGCATTATGCGTAATTCCTCCTACTTGAACTCTTCACTTGGGGGCAAATTCCTTCCATGACATCATATCCCTCATATCTTTCATCCATTTTATGTCTGGTGATCTTGACAAGGTTGGGCCTATTCATGAACAAATTGTATATCTTACTCACTTGCTCTTGTACATTGCACATTATCGTGATCTTGGTTATTCCAAGCCAAAAATCACTACACCATGCCTTATCTTGATGGTGTTGTCCTTCAGTTGAATCCCTGGTCTTGATCAAAAGGAAGAACAAAATAAAATGAAAAGCAAGTTCTAAAGAACTCTCTTGACATGTCCACTCTTTTGGGACTACATGATATTCTACATACTTTTCATGACATCAGGTCATTATCCTATGAGATTTGATACTACTTTATGCGCTTACATTGCTATATCATTTTTCCCTAGCTTGGGTAATCTTGAGGAGACTCTGTTTGAGGGTGACATTCACCCACTTCCTCCACTTTTTCCGATCCACTTCTGATCTATCAATCCATCTGTAACACCCTACATCTTTCTAGACATTAAGGGCACACAAATGAGATCATGCTTGAGAATTGGTAATCTTTTATGAATCTTCTACACACTGGAAAACAAACGTCACTTGTATTATGCACCCTATCTATCAATGCATTGCTGATACTACACTTTCATGATTACACCTGTGCTAAAACGTTGACTTTGTTTCCTACACAACTATCTTATCCTTTCTTGGGATTTGTCTATATTTCTATCTTAGGATCAAGTCATTTTTCACTAGGGGCGTCTTTGCTAGTCTGATAGGTTGCATCTGCTAGGTCATCATAGGCTAGTTTGTCTCATGATAGAATGCTTATCGATACTTGCACCAAACTGTTACTTTCACGACACAAGGATGACACGAATATTGCATTAACATAAACGGTGTTCCTATGACCCAGCTGGGATTGCAAACATGAATGAAATTATACACAAACATGGAACACATATTGCTTGAATTCTAACTTTTTGATTGTTGACTCTCTACTATGCTTGAAAATGAATCAATAGTATTTCTCAATACTACCTTAAACACAGTTTGATCTTGGTTTGATTATGACTCTTTTATAAACCCATGATGTTTTCATTGGGGGCATCTAAGTAGTCATGAAATTTATTTGATTGGTTCATAATTGATGGTTGTTATGTCTTTCGAGTTACTCCATGACGTCTACGTAAAGACAAAGAGTCACAAGGACGGGGGCATAATATTTTCTTGGTTTTCTGCGTATGATGATTGTTCCAAATGATCATATACCTTTCACTTAACTTATATGTTTATGGTAAGAGCTTCCACTATGGGTGGGTAGCCGCATATATCTTGATCTTCGTTATGTGTAAACTATGGTGAGGTTGGAACAATTTCCTTGTCTATTTTTCTGAATCAGATTCTCGCTAAGGTATACGAAGCATAATGTACCCAAGGATATGAATTTTCAAGGTCATTGCAGGTCCAATATCTTACCTTACACAGATTCTGATATAATAAAAGGAAGGTGACTATTTTTGTTATCCTGGCTTTTATGCCTTGATGCCTAAGTCTATTTCCAACATTTCAATAAACATAGTATTCATACTTTCATAATATCAGTGGGTATTAGTGATGGTTGTACTAACAGGTGGTCTCCATTCTGAAAAGTGCCCAATGATGATAGAAAGCTACAATATCTACAAATCAGTGACAAGTCCTAAAAAGTCTGCATATAGTTGCATTTAAAGATTGCATGATGCATTTGTAAAAGAAGTAAAAGCATAGGGAAATTTGTGCTCAAAAATGATTTCTATTTTCTTCTTCTAAATCCAAGTTAATTACATCCATTTACTATTACTGATATCAATATCATTGCACATCCATAGCATGCATTTTGCATTCGTCAAATGAGACAGAAAGAAAATACAAAAACAAAGCATTTGTGCATTTTATTTCTACATCCTAAAGTGCATCCATACATTTTACATTGCATGAGAAAAACTCAAAAACATACATTTGCATATTCACATAGTATCATTTGAAACATATTCATATCAGTGATAACTCCAAAAATGCATAAATGATGTCATCATCTAAATCTAACTCATCAAAAGACCAAGCTATAATCATATGTGCAAATAAATCTACTCAAGACAAAGAGACATCATGAAACATGCCAGAATCAGAAATAGCTGCATCGGATATATATCTTGAACATGGTACAGATCAAGATATGACACAAGTCTACATAAAGAGTATCAATGAATCTTAAAGAATCAGATATATATATATGTGTGTGTCAGATACAAAAGAAAGATCTCAGAAGGATCCAGATATACAATATACATGTATAAATACAGAATCAGCTCTGGTTCCCCCCTCTCCCTAATCTGGAGGAGGTGGTACGAATGGAGGTGGAGGATGAATCACCCCCTCAGACTGCTGAGCTACCCGTGAAAATGAAAGAGCTCTCTGGCCCTCTGGAATGACAACATGGTATAAAGCAAATTAGTACACTTCTCTCTGTCCCTGATGGGTGGCTATCTGAGTCTATGCATCTCTCTCTGCTCTAAGCAGGTTTCCCTGCCTGTCCCGCTCTGCCCTGAGTCACTCTAAATATATATCCCTATCTGCAAGAAAGGCATCTGATATGGAAATCCTAGACTTATTTGCAGTGATCCTACCCTCTAGAGATGTGATCTGTGCCCTAAGCTACTCTCTCTCCTACTCACACTGGGACAAAGGATCTCCATCTCTACTAGATCCCCTGCCTGAATCCTGTCCAGAAGGCCTATCTTGTGATCTGCCTGGCTACCTCTGTTGCTGCTACCTCTTTTGCCTCTGCTGATATTCTGTAAGTAATGGACCTGGATCTATCCTAGGAGCAACAAATCTAAATTGGGTGCGCCGACCCTCTCCACTATAACCATTGGCGATATCTACGTGGCCACCCATAGCACCACCACCCCTATCATCTCAACCACCATCCCCCTCATCTGGAGGAGGATGTATCCCATCTTTCCCTCCATCCCTACCTCCATCCTTTCCATCGTCTCTCCCTCCATGCCTGCCAGCGCCCCTGTCTCTTTGAGCTCCTCCTCTCCCTCTAGCCGGGTGCTCATCCAGATCATAATCTATAGGCTCCTCTATGTGAGGGATGACCTCCTTTGGCACTGTGAAATGAGGAAATGGATGTTGAAGCATCTCTTCTATGTAGCCATCTGAGAAACCTACATCTGCAACATCTAGGTGGAGATCCCAATCTACTCAAACCATGTCCCTAATCTCCTGATGGGCGGTCTCATAAATCAGTTGGGTACCCCACAATGGTGCCTCATCTCGGATCTGGGTATATACAGTAATGTCATGTATCCTACCCTGCCATCATCCATATTATCTCAGAACTCAGGAGTGCACGAACTGCTCTACAATATATCTCGTCCACCCAATGAGGTACCTACTTTGAAACAAAAATGGCACCTATCGAGCATCTGAGTCCACTCCTCACAATCTAAATATTGTCTCCAGACGACCTCAGTCATATCATAAAAGAGTCATCACCAATACTCTACCTTGCCCAGATGGGGCTGCTGAATGAGACTCGCATACATATATACATAGGCCTGCTCCAGTGTACATTGTCTATCAACTATCGGTCGTATAACATGGATGTGCTCCCAAGCCTAGATCTGAAGAATCAATATACCTATGGTCATACTCTGAGTGTAATGATATACAATCTCATGCAGCTCTCAGTACATATGGGCTAAGATGCAACTGCCCCATGCAAATCTCCATCTGTGGGTGACCATCTGCTCTAGCATGTCCACCCATCCGACCATGAACCCGTGCTAACCTCTGTCTAGTATCAGGATGCCACCAACCAAACTTGCTAAGTACACAGATAATAGATCATAATGATCAACCATATAGTCCCATGAAAGGTATCTCTGATCGATGGTGTCGTCCTCAAAATACCGACAAGCTGCTCCAATCGCCACAGCAGACATTGCCTCAAAGTGCACCTCATGAAAAATAATAGGAACACACAGTATGTGCCACACATCCTCTAGAGTCACTGTCATCTCCCCAGTTGGGAGATGGAAGATGTTGTGCTCTGAGTGCCATCTCTCAGCAAGAGCATTCAACAACCCTCAGTTTACCCCTATATCGGGTAAACCTATCAAAGATCGTAATCCATAATGGACTACTACCGCATGCTCCTCAACTAATAACAGTCCAGACAAGGCAAGCACATGACCTAGATATGTGCCTCTAAAAGCAACTACTTCAAAATATGCCTATTTTTGACATATGCAAAGATTAAATCAGTGTTCTATCTACAACAAAGATACAGACTCCTGATGTGCTAAGTAATTCAAGGTCTGCGACAAGCAAACAGGTCAAAATGGATAAGTTCCTAAGTCTACAAATGAGATGCGATCCTAGAAAGATAGGGTGCAATCTCTTTTAAGGAAAGGAAAGCACACAATCTTGGAAATACAGGGTGCGATCCCTGAAATACAGGATGTGACCCTAAAAGTAGGGTACGATCCTAAATGGACAAAGTATGACGTAGTCCAGAATTCAACTTAAAAACTAAGCTAAAAAGAAAAAATAGGATGCGATCCAGGACATCCTGGATGCGATGCAGAAATCTGGAAAAACCGGATATGATCCGAGAAATATTGGATACAACACGGGTTTGACAGGGTGCGATCTGGAATCCCGGATGCGACCCAGAACCTAAAGGGCTATAAAACTATAAAAATGCATGAAATTCAAATTTGCAAAATTCACGAGGTAGTTTTACGAGCACTTACCAAAGGTGGGTAGTCGGTCGGGCGCTGATGTCGACGACTGAGCTCAAAATGATGCTTCCTCATGGGGACCACCATCTTCTTTACATAGCTCTCCGATTTACTATTGAGAAAAGTGAAAATGAATAGTAAAATGGTAATTTTTTAGGCTTATATTGGTCTTTTGAGCTATTTAGGAGTTCCAAAACTCCTCCCAGGTAACTAAAAATACATTTTTGTTCTCTTTTTAATCAATCGGGAACCAAATCGAAGGTGTCTAAGGTATTTTATGCAGTGCAGTGACCTTTTTATGATAGTTCATGAAAATGCAGATTTGCTCCATTTATTCTAAAAATCTATCAAAATGCACATTTTATCATAAATCTTGGTCCGACATCATTTTATCAGTCCCACCACTCACATTTTCACATCATTAACCTGATACCGTGTATTTACTATTAAATACACCACCTTTTTCACTTCTTCTATTCCATTCTTTCTCATCCTACCACTTCTTGCAAGTGATACATTCTTTCAACAGAGGGATTTCTTTTCTTTCCTTCGATTTCATTCCCAAGGGGGCATGATCACACTATCATCAATCAAATTCTTGCTCAAAACAACACTAAAATGACTTCATTATCAAACAAACTAGGGGCATGACAGTTTCCTTGACTAAGTCAGAACTGTTGGATAGAAAGCTTTGGTTCTCATAAGTTGGATATCTTATGTTTCCTCATTTAAAAAGATTCTTATTAAGCTCCAGACAGCTTCATACTGACTTTTGGATGACAACCAAGTTCATAATCAGTATTATCAATCTTTGGACGACAATCAAGTTCAAAATTGGTATCTTTAAAATCTTTTATTGACCTTTGGACCACAACCAAGTTCAAAGTCAATTCTATCAGTTTAGTTCGATCAAGTGCGAGACTGATCTCATCAAGCATTCCATTCAACCGTGAGAAAAATTCTCAATCTTTCTGAAGTCAAAATTAAAAACTTTCTTTAAATCAATATGCTGCTAGCACATCAATTCAAAGAGGGGAAAATGTAACCACTTGGATTTGGTATGCTCTGACCATAAACCCCATTTACCCTAAGTGTGATCATATCCCCAATTATGTTCAAACGACCCTGTTACTGCTTGGCATAATTCTTTTTTAAATCAGATTTAATGTCCTAGGTATTTTTATCACTAAATTATATTAACTACTACAGCCATACAATTCAAATCAATTCAAACCAATTAAAACAAATCAAATTTAAAACATGGCTATAGTATTTAATCATAAAGGAATTAAATAAAACCCTAAATCAATTACTCACTTGTAAATGAACCCGTTCCCCTAGCCTAAATTAATTTAATTAATTGGCTATAGTCCTATTAATTATTAAAAAGAAATTAAATGCTTAAATAATTAATATCCTATTTTTGAATGAATTAAATAAGCTTTATTCATTTCATTGATATTCCTCTAAACCCCTAACCTAACCCACTTCAACCACTTTGACCCTGGGTTTGAACCTATCTCAACCCATTCACCCCATGCTAATCTAATTCTAATCAGGTAATCTAATCCTAACCCACCTCCTAATGTTGTCACATTCCATTAAGGAATGATTAAGGATTTCACCCACTTGAGAAAGTCAAGGAATCTCAAGATTCCTTTCCTCAAGTCCACCTTCTCAAGCTTGCCTTACACCCTTCCCATGCTTCTTTAAGGCTCTCATTAATGCCTCATTAATGTAGATTCTTTAAGCCCATGTCTCCACCATGCCTATTGAATGCCTTTGGCATTTATTTCTTCTTACACATCATTAATGAGTTTTTCAACTCCATTAATGCACCTTGTCCCCCCTCTCTCTCCTGATTCTTCTATAAATAGAAGGTGTTTTTGAGCACAAATAAGCCCATAACTTATATTGAAAATGCATTTTTATGCTGTTAGGATTCATATAGACTCATATTCCATTTAGTTTCTCATGTTAATGCATTGTTATTATGTTCATTTTTAGAGCTAAATATGCATGTTTTCTTATCATTTAGTTTGTTTTAACTCAAATCTTTCATGCTAATTCATATATGTCACTGATAGTAGCATAATCTGAGGGCTATTGTGTTGCTTATCATACTCATCTTAGTTAGAAAGCAATAGGTCTATTTTAGTTACTTTATATGCTCATCTAACCATGTTTTCTACTAATGCAATGACCTATTGAAGTGTTGTGTCTCTCTTAACAGGTACAAAAATCACACAAATAGTATAATGAACATGTTAAAGTTCATTTACCCTATTAGGAGTCTCTAAAAGAACCCTGTTAGAGGTGGTTGGCTCACTGCCAGAGCTCACTGCTCAATAAGATGAAGGCTACAACCTTCTGATGACTGATATATATTATATCAAAAAATGAACTGTTGTAATGACACTGTTGTCTGATCAGTTCTGTTTATGAACTGATGCTTAAATATCTTGTAGACTTCTACTTCATATTGTCTTTCTCATATTTCTCTTCTTGAAATCTTCTTTGCTTTCTCTTCGACAACACATTAATACAAAAGTACATGTCTAATATATATATACATATATATATATATATATGCCTGAATAGATGCGACTGAAAACAAGACCTTAGTTGGCCCAAAAACAACATTCGCAATGCTTCCAAACAAATTGGCTTAAGCGTGTTTACAATAATGTTTAAGACATAATTACTAACTTATTACAATAGGCTCATAGCCTTTATAAAACAAAAGATCATACGCTAATCCAAAAACTGAGGTCGGCTCCATACTCTATTTTCTAAACTGTTAGTGCACTTAATGTTTCTGTAACTTTTTTCGTACTGTCATTCTGTACCATGCATGTATAGGGTAAACACAAAAACATATCATACAGATTATGTATGAGTGCGCATTGCCTGACTCGATGTTATGCACGTGCCCTGTGCTCTGATCGATTGCATAACTCTGATCTGTTCTGCCTTCTATACTTAGCCAATTTTTTCTCTTCAAAGCTTGCTGTCAAAACTTTATATGACTTTGTTGCCATAATGACAACATAAAATAAGTCATATTCTCCCTGAGAGTCAACTTGCCAACAAAATGAACCAAATATATATACATAAGTGCATACAGCCATTAAAACTAATCTAAATAAATAAATTATTTTTAAATTAAATAGGGCATGTGACAAATTTATTTAAATAATGTTTACTCTTACCGTATCAACATGAGTCCATGGCTCTACATACCCCTCCTCATCACTCTCATGAGATGCAGATTCTCCATGAGGTGTTGCAGTCTATGTAGTTGCGTCTCCTATATCCTCCTCATCAATAACATACTGATATGTATCAGCATAAGTAAGCTGTCTGTGGCACAAATTATTGCACATAATGCAAGTATGGGGGACACAAACATGTGAACTATTGCCAGATGTCGATGTGCCAACATCATCCACACCAAGAGGCAACAATGACCTAGTTTGGGTGATCAACTAATCAATCAACGTGTGAATGGCTCTAATACTCTATGAGGCAGCCTCTACAATGATATCAGGATGCTAAAAAGGAGGAGGGGGTGACACATCAGTGGGGGGGATAAAGGTAGTGGCCTTTTTGCACTGGGCAAATGGCCTAGTCTGAGGAGCTCCTCCACCTACGCCCATGTTGGGCCTCATGCTCCAATAATTTATATTGTGACCAAGCACAAACTCAACATACAATTTTTTTATAAAATAGAAAGGGAGCTCCAAATTGTTGTGGGGTGGTTTATCAAAAACCATCCACTAGCGATCCCAAAAGTGTGTACGCATTGCATCATTTGTGTACCATTTAATTGATAATTTGGGCTTTTGGGGGTTAACTTTTAATCTGGTTTTAGGATTAACAAAAAGGGAGGATATATCGGCTTTAGTTATATTAACGGCCGCAATCCCATCATGGTCAAGCCTGTCATCAAATTGGGCATGCATATCGTCACGCCAATGAAGAGAAGCATTATGTTGTTGTGTAAGTGTGTCAATATTTTCAACAATAGTATTTAGGGTGGAAAGCATGGGACCTTGTGTAGGTATATTCTGATATGTGTTTCAGAAGCCCTGTATAGTGTTCAAATTATCTTGTATCAAATCCTCTAAAGATCGAGGGTTTTGAAGGTGTTCTGGATTATTTTGGGGATCGTTATTTGGTGGTTATTTTCTTCATTATTGTTAGCCATGCCTGATTAAATAAAAAATAAATATAAATTTCAAATTGATTTCATATATTATTAAAAAAATCAATAGAAAACCCTATTTCAACCAAAAAAACTTTATTTAACATCAAAATGAAATAAATAAGTCAAAATATATAAAGAATTCACTAACCGTATATATCGCAAAGATGAATTTGTTGTTGGAGAAATCCGGTACCCGAAAAAATTGTGTACGAGATAAACCTAGCTGTTGTCAATCTGCAGGCAATGAGAGAAATAAGAAAAACAACTCGTGGGTTTTGATTTATGCCACAGGTTTGAGGTACCCGATTAGGCTTGTGCTTTGGTGTCAGGTTTGCCCAGGTGTACTAACATCTAGACCTACTAAAAAGTTGACAAAAATTTGCATGCGCTTTTGGACGAGTGAAAAGTGGATTTTTTTCACATCGCCACTTTTTGGCCCCTTGTCTTCTTGCACATACCCATTAGTTTGGAGAGAAGTTGATCATTTAGTTTTGACCAGTATGGCAATTTCATTTCAATTTAGAAACATAGGCGATTATATATGTTACTATGATGAACTTAAAGAAATACAATTCAAAGGAAACATATACAAAGACAAAGGGATTTATTGAGGCATATTTCAGAGATAAATTATATTGTATTGATTTCATTATACAATGTTGAAAGAGTATTTTTGAAGAATTTATATGATATATTATTATATATAGGATACAAATATATGCAATGATGTATGGTATGAATTCTTAGACTAATAAAATATGTATGTGTGTTTGAAAGAAACAAAGTAGGTACTTTGGAATGATTTTTAAAGAAGTTGAAAATAGTAAAAGCTAGTGAGACATATAGTCAGTGATATAATTCAGCCAATGAGGTATTTGTAAAAGAACTTTTTAAAATAAGCCAATGAGGCACTTCGAGTGGCTTTATTCCCTAGAGGGTTTCCACTCAAGACAAATACTTGTGTCAAACTCCCGTGCATTTTGCCTTTGCTTTACTGTTCATTTCTTTATAGTTTACATTGTATGATCAAGATTTAAAAAGAGTTTTGAAATTAAAAGTTGTGTATGAACACTAATTCACCCCCTAGTGTTCATTGTACTCCTACAACCATTTGATGTTGCAAAGGAATTAGGGTCATAACTAGATTGTGGTTCAGGTTGACATTGATAGTAGGAGGTTGTAGGGGCATAATTATCATGATATTGGGGGGAATAAAATGCATTTCTATGAAATGGATCCACGTTTAGGCATTCAAATAAATTACAATCTCATAGAAAGCTTGAAAAACATGAAAGATCATATTTGATCTTTGTACACACCAACACTTAGACTGCTTGAAACCAGTAGATATGAACTTGTAGTCACCATGGTGTTTCAAAGAACCGCCTCTGAAGGATGCTTACATTGAGAATAACACCCAAACTCTTAGTGAATAAAGTTTATACTGACTAACTAGTGGATCTATTTGATTGAATTGGAGGATAGTCCCATTGGGCATGCCAAAATTTATTGTCACAAAAGTTTGCAACATTACTTGGAATTTAACCCCCAAGAAACCTTGTGAAAAATGGAAACAACCTCCAAGTGCGGGACCTTAACAAGTGAGGTTGAGTCTCTAGAGAAAGTTGACTTCCTTTCTAATTAGGGTGCAATGTTGAACCAAACAAACACTTGAAGAGCCTACTTCTAACCTAATCTAATAGCTTGTAGAGGAAAATGGTAGAAGGATATGTAGAAAAGTAAAAGGGGGGCGATGCACCCGATTAGAATCTTGATATTCATTGCCTAGATCTGCACAAAACATCAATAATGCTACTCAAACTTACATAATTTCATAATTTATTAGTCTCCTAAGATCATACAAAGATTAGGACTAAATTAGATATTGCAAGGAACCCAAATTCACAAACAAGATAGGTTCAGTATAACACCACTGTCATATAACCTAGAAACAAAGAAAATACATCCAAACAATAAAGCAAAGTAATCTTCTCAAGATATTTGGACTTGGAAATAGGTAAAATAGATAATTTTATTAATGCAAAGTAATTAAGCCGATAGGCTTTTCCTCCCGAGTGAGCTCGGTGCCGTACAGAGCTTTAATTGTCTCAAGCCAAACTGTTGATTTTTTTTTATTTTTTTTTTGTCACGTGGTTTTTAACCCATACTGGCAGTTTTTTGTTTGACGCGGTTTGTAGTACAATCATTTCTTTACTCTTGTGCAGGCCTGATTTACTCACAAGCTTTATAGAAAACACAAATTGCAATCAACTAACACTATTTTTAAGGCAAACTAGTGAACTGCTCTATTCAAACAACAAGCCTCATCTGCCAAATTGAATTGTAGGTGAGGCAAAGACCTAAATATTGACAAAAATAAAATAAAAATATCTCGAAAGTGTAGAAAATGCAGACAGAGATTTAAATTTCATAAACAGAGATTTGAATTTCTTGATGAAATCAGTTTTGTATTCTATCTTTATTTATTGAATTTTCTCCATCTATCTTCAAATTCTACAGTCACGGAGATCACACCATATTCACAACCAGCTATTTTATACCAGACACAACTCCTCATCTGTTATCTTTTTTCCTCGTTGCTTGTAAAACACATTTTCACAAATTAAATTCCATAATCAAACCAAAAATAACACATCCCGACACCTGATTAGATATTCCCAAACTTTAATAACTCACTGTATTCCCAAATTATAAAATTATAAAAGAAGTTTTAAAAATCTAATTATAATAATTTTAAAATCAATATATACTAAAAATAAATATTGGGTTAGGGTTATAGTAGAATTAGGGTTAGAGTTAGTTCTAGGGTTCAATTGGTGTTGAGGTTGGAGTTCATAAGTTTTAAATTAGGGTTAGAGATAGTGCAAATGAATCTAATTTTAACAATACACTTTCAACTATAACTAAAAACTTAATTTCAATCAACAATTCATTTGTTGTTAAAATTTTATGTATTGTTGCTAATTTATATTTTCATTGTATTAAAATAATTTTAATACTTAATAAAATTATGAAAAAAAGTTTTAAAATTATAATTATAATAATTTCAAAATTATATAATGAAAATAAATCAAATAAATGAAGTAGTTTTAAAATTAATATATAATAAAAATAAATCAAGTAAATGAACTAGTACAAGGTCAATGAGTCACTGAGTTTAACTCAAAAACCTATATAGTTGAATTTAATAGCAATATCATAAATGAATGTAATTCTAGGATAAATCTTTGGTTAAGGTTATAGTTGAATTAGGGTTAGAGTTAGTTCTAGGGTTCAATTGGTGTTGAGGTTGGAGTTCCTAAGTTTTAAATTAGGGTTATAGATAGTGGGAATCTAATTTTAACCCTAAACCTCCAATTATTATAACTCAAAACTTAATTTCAATCAACAACAATTCATTTGTTTTAAAATTTTATGCATTGTTGCTAATTTATAGTTTTATGGTATTAAAATAATTTTAATACTTTATAATATCATAAATGAACGTAATTCTATCAAACCTTGGGTTAGAGAAGTTTTAATGGTCCAAAACTTTATTTTTGAGAAAACTCCAAATTATAATATATATTTAATAAAATTATAAAATTATGAAAAAAAATTTTAAATTCTAATTATAATAATTCAAAATTAATATATAATGAAAATAAATCAAATAAATGAAGTAGTACTAGGAGGTTCTAAAATTAATATATACTAAAAATTAATCAAGCAAATGAACTAGTATCGTGAGTCAATGATTTTAACTCAAAAAACTATGTACAGTTGAATTCTAATAGCAATATCATAAATCAATGTAATTCTAGCATAAATCTTGGGTTAGCGTTATAGTTGAATTAGGGTTAGAGTTAGTTCTAGGGTTCAATTGGTGTTGAGGTTGGAGTTCCTAGGTTTTAAATTAGGGTTAGAGATAGTGTGAATCTAATTTTAACCCTAAACCTCCAATTATAACTCATAAAATAGAAATAAATATTTTTAGTTTACAATTTTTTATATATTAAAGATAAGAGGTAAACCAGAAACAAACACAAAAGAGAACGAATCAGTCACAGGGGCTCTCCAGGGAGGGTGTGCCAAACCCCCTAGGAGAACACAAAAATACGAGCAGTATCAAAAGTTACATAGTAGCATAATAATAGTGAATACAAAGAGGGACAGTAATAAATGACTGAACAAGATGGCTAGCTAAGAACATTGTTATAATTGGACACCCAGGCAGTCCAACCAAGGGGTCCCTCCGTCCAAATTATGCTCATGTTTTTCTGAATCTGAGCAAGGGTGTAGACCATATTTCTGTCAGCTTGGATGCCAAGTCTTCTGAATTCTTTATTCAGTTGCTGGACAGTATGGTTGAAGGTGGCCTCATTGTCCATGCATCTCCGCCAGTCAAAACCATTCTGCATCTCATACACAAACATCATGCAGTGCCCAGTGTGAATAAATATTTTAAGCTTTTCACGGTCCAGCAGCATCGACATCATGACCTGCAAGGAGATAAAATGGTGTGTGAGTTTTATAGAAAACTCAGTAAGAGATCTACCACGGTTAGCGAATTTCTCCTCGTTCCTGCATTTCCAGATTTTCCATAAGATTTCCAGATTTTCCATAAGATAAGAGAAGAGAGAATAAACCAAAAAATATTAGTATCTTTTTTAATACCATTCATATAACCAGTAGCAATGTCCAAGATAGAAACACAAAGATGATAATAAATACCAAAAGAAGCCCAAATAGCCTTAGCATATTTGCAATCAAAAAATATATGTCTGTTGGTCTCAGGCATGTTACATAAGCTACAATAATCAATCTTACCATTCTGATTAGCCACAGGGAGCTTATTCAGCAAGAAAAGCCATTTAAAACACTGTACATTAGCCGCTATAGGCGACTTCCATAGAATCTGAAACAACTTTTTCCAAACATCCTTATCCAACGAGACAGACCAAAAATTATTAAGATGGTGAATAATATCTTCATTGAAATCAATGACTTTATATATATTCATAGCTTTAATATACTCAAAAGTAGTACCATCAGGCCATTTTAAAGTAAGATACTTGTCAGAATCAACAAAACATTGAGTAGGAAGCTCATTGACAGCACGCACAATAATAGAGTAAGTTCTTTTCTGAGACAAGGGTAAAGAGAAACGAGAACAGAGGTCTTCCCAAGAGGTAAGAGAATTGTTCTCAAACAGATCAATAAATTGAGCTATACCAAGAGAGTGCCATTTGCAAGCAGAGCAGCCTTGAACAAGGGCCAGGGGTTTGCTAGATAGGTGGAGATTCCACCAAATGGACCTTTCCCCATAGATCTGGAAAGAGTTGTGGAAAGGGAGAGGATTCATAAATCTTTTGACAAATTCCCAAGCTTTCCAAATTGCCTTGAACACACTAGATCCCTTGACAGACACCTGGAAGTTCCCAGCAATAAGGTCATCAAATGGGAGACCTTTCCATTGTTTAGCCTGTTTGGGAACCCCTCTAGCAATATTATCTCTAATAAGGAATTTCCAAGGCTCGTTCCCAGAGAATGATCGAAAGATCCACTTGGCAGCCAAGGAAATGCCTTGCAGCCTAAGATCTTTCAACCCAAGACCCCCGTGAAGCTTGTCAACATGGCACCAGTCCCATTTGATAGTGTGATGCCTTTTATTACCCTTACCATCAGACCATAAATAGTCTCTGACAATATTTTGTATAGAGCCAATCTGATAATCACAAAATAGCCAAGCGGAAGAAAAATAGATGGTGTAAGAGGAGAGGACCTTCTGACAGACTTGAATCCTGCCTGCGAGGGATAGACTCCTGTTATACCACTTATTCAACTTACCTGAGATTTTATCTTGAACCCAGAGCCACATGTCTTTAGTGGAGGGAGAGACAGAAAAGGGAATACCCAGATATCTAGAGATATGAGACGGGCCTCCCCAACTGAATCCAAAGTTAAGAAACCAGTCAAGCGGAACATCAGCCCAGCTCAAACAAACAGACTTAGCAAAGGCAATTTTGGAGCCAGATATAAAGCAGAAAAAATTAAGTTTTTGCACCAGAGCGACAGTATTATCATGATCCATAGCCAAAAAGACAGCAGTGTCATCCGCGAATTGAGAATTGAGAAACTCTTCATTGTTAGGAAGGGTGATACCTTTGATAGCAGGAGAAAGAGTGTTGTCACGAATAATGTAATGCAGAGCATCAGCAGCAATAACAAAAAGAGCAGGAGCTAAGGGGCAGCCTTGTCTAATCGATCTAGAGAGGGGGAAGGCATTAGATATCATGCCATTAATTTCAATATGAGCAGAGGCATCAGTGAGCAGGGTATTGACGGCATTGCAAAAGAAAGGAGGGAAGCCAAAGGCTTTTAACATCATATGGATAAAAGACCACTCGATTCTATCATAAGCCTTTTCAAAATCCAGAAGGAGCATGCCAACATCTTGGTTAGAATTATAAGCCCAATTCATAGCCTCCCAGGTCGTGATAATGTTCTCAAGGATGTACCTTCCTTTGATAAAACCAGTCTGAGAAGGAGAAATAAAATTAGGTAAGATAGTCTTAAGTCTAGAGGCAAGAATTTTAGCCAAAATCTTATAAGAGACGTTTAAGAGAGTTATGGGTCTCCAGTTCTTCAGTAGGGCTTTATCCCCATTCTTAGGAAGCAGCTTTATAGTGCCCCTGTTGATGTTCGGGCCAAGAGAGCCTAATGCTAAACATTCTTGGTACATCAGTAAAAGATCAGCAGCAAGCCACTCAATGTTGGACTTGTAAAATTCCACCGGCAAACCATCCGGCCCAGGAGCCTTGTTGTCTTGCAGAGACTTAATGGGTAAAAGCACAATAATCTATCACCTTTTAGGACAACTTATCAGCACAGCTGAATTTTAGTATTTCTAACTAAAAATTAATTTTGGCCAAACATATGGTCTAGCTAGATTCATTATAGTTAATTTGGATAAGGTTTTTAACTTTTCCAATTGGAAATGTCTATTAAATGCATGTTTTATACCACTTTGAGGCCAATTGCCGTAGAAATAATTTTTTTTCAGAAAAGTGACGTTTCAATAACTCTAAGACTTTTTAATGATATTTTTTTTAAAATACAAAAATACCCTTTTGTAGACATCAGAGTCAAGAATATCTCTTATAGATTTTATAGTGTTTTAATTATACATAGTCTATTATAATTAAAAAATATTGCAAGTAGGTATTTTAACAGTCAAGGAGATGTTGATTCGGAGAAAGAAAAAAAATAGTAAAACATATTAAATAAATTTGAAAAACATATGGTGCATTAGAAGAGAGATTCCTCTTCAAGAATATATATTTCTTTTTTTGATTGGGATATATTTGTTATGAAAAATATGGCGGGAGATGAAGTCTGTCGATTTCAGGTGAGTTGGAATTTGAATTGTTATAAAAGAGAAAATATAGGTCACAAACCAATTTTTATTTCTTCATGCACTAGCTATATATGTCATCTATAACATATTTTGAAATTAGGGGAGAAAATGTTTATTTACATATAATGTTTTGGCGGGAACTACACCCCTAATTTTCAGCATGTTTCTACAACTGAAAAATCGTCTTTAAACATTAAAAAAATATATCAAAACTTATTCAAAAAAAATATTAAAAATATTAATCATAAACTTCATCCATTTTAAAACATTTTATTAGTTTACATCATCTTCAAATTCTAAACATAAATGTCACTTTTATACTATTGAAGC
>MU226733.1:1701475-1716196 GCA_018584345.1 Thuja plicata
ACATTGGCTTCCCAACATTTAATTTTAGAGGAGTAAAAAGAGTTATTAATATTCCTAATAATATGAATAGCATTAAGAAGGTCAGTGTCTTTCAGCAGGGAAGTATTGAGGATGAATTTACGCCCGAAGCTAGGAGAAGGGCGGCTGCTAACATTGAGAGAGAAGTTGATAGAAATCGGGTAATGGTCAGATAAAGTAGCAGGATAAACAGAGACAAAAGAACCATTGCTATCCGGAGTAACATAGAAGTGCTCTTGATTCAAATAAAACCTGTCAAGCCTGGAGTAAATTCTACTAGTACCCTTTTGAGCATTGCACTAGGTGAACCAAAGGCATTGATTATTATTGTAGTGACCTTCCAACGGGTCAAATAGCATTTTATTATTCTGGAGATTCTTCCAGAAAGATAGCTCATTCGTGTTGATAGAGAAGGGAAGTCCCCCAGCCTTATTGTAGTTATTGCAAATCATGTTAAAGTCACCACCAATCACCCAGGGAATATCCGGCAAGGAGCATAACCAATTCCATAAAAGACTCCTTTCAATGTAGTCGTTAGAGGCATAAATGGAGCAGATACCAAACTTCTGATTATCAGAGTTTATAATACACCATAAGGCATGATTGCATGGGGAGGAACCAAAGGAAGAAATGCAGCTAGACAACTTAGGATTAATAAGAATAGCAACACCACCCTTCCCTTTATCATGCTTCAAGAAGAATTTAGTGGTAGAATTCCATATAACGTTGAGGGCGGATTCCAGAGCGAATCCAGTGGATTTCACCTCTTGCATCATGAGAAAGTCAATAGAGGGGAGAGAGCGCAGAAAGTCCTTAACAATGTACTTCCTATCCGAGGCCTCTAAACCTCTAATGTTCCAGGAAAGGCACCTCATCATTGCGCACTTATAGTGTTGGGGGACCCGTTTTGGTTAATCACTGAGGGGTTGGAAGCGTCGCCGCCCTTGGGCTTGTTTTTGGACCCAGGTTTACGGCCTCTCCGTCTAGGAGCATCATTAGTTTCATCATCTTCCATATGTAATTCATCATCGAGGTCCATGCCAGAGGCCAAATTTGTGAAGGGAGGCATTAATGTAATGGCCCCGACTTTATCAGATTCTGGAAGTTCTTTTTCACATAAGGGGGTTATATCAAGCAGAGGGATCTGAGGGGGGGCCTCAATGGTAGTGGTAGCAGAGAGAGGGGGCGGGGCAGTGAGAGCAAGGGGAGGTGGGGGTGGCGGGGGATTAGAAACAGTTGGGTTAACTCTAGTGTTCCTTTGACGCCATTTTTTTGGAACAACATCTTGAAACCCTTTATCAGCAGAATTGTTAAAGCTGGGAATAGAAGCGGAGCCAATGGTGAAGGCCAAAGCCAAGGGTTGTGAAGTCTGGGAAGCAGGGACATTTGCTAGATTGGGAGTGCTGGGGTTTTCATTTTGTGTAGCCGCTTGGGGAGATGAGGCAGGGGAATTCACAGAGGGATTAGCGGAGTCTTTTTAAGGTTTGTACTTAATAATAGGACAGTCCTTTCTTTGATGCCCTTCTCGCCTGCAAAGGAAACACGCATTGATACTACCCAGAATTTCAATGTGACAGTAAATCTTATCACCATGAATGTTTAATTTGAGGGATGAGGGAAGGTCAATCCTTGGTCTAATAGAAAGAAGAATGCAAGCGTCCTTGTGAGGGACAAATCTATTGGTTTCATCCATTCGGATGACTTTTTCGAAGGGCTCAAGAAGTTGAGGCAAAAATCTCCAAAGGAAGGGAGGACGTCTTTAACCATGAGCCACCTAGGAGCAGAGAGAGCCAATACTTCTTCATTGATTGCTTCTGGCGACCAGGCTAGGGCACAAAATACCGACGACCCCATAGTCCAAAATTGCTTATTAAGAGCGGCTTCATGTGATTCTTTATTGGCAAAAAATAAAATGAACAAACCCTTTTGAATTTGTCTACAGAAGGAAATGCGGAAACCTAGTTTTAAATTCCAATAATTGTAAAACCAGTCATCCAAAAACTTTCTTGGCGGGCAACTGTTAATATCAATAGCAGCAAAAAAGATAGCATAATCCTTGAGCCTATTCTTTTCTAACCTTATTTCTTCAAGCATGTCTGAATTTGGAGCAAGCGAAAAGGCTACAGTGGTAGAGCCCTTACCATTTTGCTCATATCCATTAGCTAAGAATTTGGCTGAAGGGGAGACCGTGGGAGCACCCGAAACCACCGATGAGAAGGATTTCTTCTGAATTGGATCATCCGGCGGTTTGGGATCCATGGCTCCTGGATAAGCTCGAGCCCAAACAGCCAAGCGTACAAACCTAAAGAAAAATAAAAGCAATTGCAGGAAAACACAGAATGAACTCACCAGGTTCCGCCACGGTGCTGTACGGACAGGGACCTGCTAATTTCGAAAGCACATGATCTGCCCCTGCTAAATATGTCAGAAACACTAAAAAAAGCAGCAAACTAAATCGCCTTCATGCAGAGCTGAATTCCATCCATCATCTCCTTTTAGTTTACAATTTTGATATAGTGAATAATTATATTAAAAATTATATACATTTAATTATTATTATTATTATAAAAACTAAAAGAATTTTTTTATTTTTTTTATTTTAGAATTATTATAAAACTATCTATAATATTCTTTAAATAAATAAGAAACAATTTACACTTATTTTTTCCTTACAACAATTAGTTTAAAAAAAATTATATTCTAAATTTTCATTATATTAAAATAATGTAAAAAAATGATCTTAGATAAATCATTCTTTTGTTACATTTTAAAATCTCATTATCTTAAAATAATGTATAAAAGGATCTTAGAAAAATCATTCTTTCATGATTTTATAAATATAATAATTGTTTTTTTAATACCATAAATTATACCATAATTTTTATGTAAAGCTTTTAATTTCTATTATTTTTAATCTTTTTTATTTTTAAACTTCAATTTGGGTTATAGTTGAATTTGGGTTAGAGTTAGCTCTAAGGTTCATTGGGTATTGAAGTTGGAATTCTTAAGATTTAAAATAATATTGATTTAATGGTCAAACAATTAATAATAATAACAAGTTTTACATTTCATTCATATTTTGAATAATGCATAATTGTTTTTTATTGGTAAACCATATTTTGAATATTAATGTAATTGGTATTTAGAATCAAACATTTCAACAATAAAAATTATTATTCTATCTATTAAAAACACTTCTCTTATTAGTCAAGCCTACAATAACAATTTTACATTTTATTTATATAAAATTATTTTAAGTTGGAAAAGTTTTTGATCCACATTTCACAAAAGAAACATAAAAACCTCAACTAAATTTGAACTTCGATGACAACAATCACACCACCATAATTTAATCATAATGTTATACCAAAATCTACTATATCAAATACTAATGATTTTACAATCAAATAACAAATTTAACATTTCATTTATATTTTAAATAATAAATAATTATATGATAAATGATACTTCTGAATATTAAATGATTTTCTATTTTGAACCAAATCTTTCAACTTTAAAAATTATTAATCCATATGGTCATCACCAATGCCAAATGGCCTTGGAAAAATTTTTAATCACAATGTTAAATGATGATTATGATCATGACGTCCGGATCAACTAGGGATGGGGTTGCTGAGAATCGAGATCGTCGTATTCATTTACATTTTCCACTCAAACACCTATCGGTGATTCCCTTTCACCTCCTATCGTGCAAGTGCTAGTATTTACATTTACCAAAAAACCAAAAAAACATGAAATTCTATTTAAGAAAAAGGAAGAAGTTCCTTCGAATATGTTACAAGATTGCCTTTATAGTTCAGACATAACTTAGATTACAAGTTTGAAGTACAAAACCCTAACCAAACTAGGGTTAGATTGCAGAAAGAACTAATTGGTTAATCAAATCAAGAAATCTAATATTTGACATGTAATTGATCTCCGAGTTGATAGAAAGAGGTCGCACTGGATGCATTCCTAGAAATGATGAAGGAAGGAACCTTGCAAAAAGACAACTTCCACAATATGAAGCGTGATTGCTCCTCTACTTGCAAGTCATCAATAGGTATGGAGAATGTCCTCAGATCGCGTATGCAGAGCTTGGAAGAAGTTATGGCAACGTGGAAGTGGTTGGAGCAGATTTGAATCCGATTAGGTTTGCCGATAGATGAGCGTTCAATCTTGACCTAAAGTCAGCAACAATTTTCTAACTATTTGGTTTTAAAACTATCCTTGAATCTGGTCCGTTAATGAAGATTTTTGCGCGTCTTGCGAAGAAACCTTGCAAGAAACAGCGAGTCCATCGAGGATCAGAGAAACAGGAAACATGTCTCTCTGATGAGCGATCAATGTGTCACAACCATTCGGCCCACCGCTTGTTTTCATCGGGCATCAAAGAGATATAAAACACAGAAGTGTCCCCTCGGCATATGAAACATCCTTGTAACAGAGCCTCTTTATCAGAGGTCAGAGAGACTAAAAAACTATATCCTTCATGGTTGATCAGGACCCACCAGCTCGCCTGCCCAGTCAATCTTGATCGGAGGTCGAAAAGAGCCAAAAGATGTCTCTTCGATGAGTATGCGGATCATCTGTTGATAGAGGGTCGAAGAGGTAGAGAGATTGTTTCCTCTAAATACTGAGCCTCTTCGATGAAGCTGATACTTGCTCGACAATCACCATCCATTAGAGGTTGAAGAGACCCATAAGATGTATCTTTGACAACAAAGAGGGGAGTGGCACAAGAATTGTTCGAGCATAGGGCCAGTAAAATGAATGATAGATAGATAGATAAAATTTTAACGTTCACGAGGCTAAAATAGATGATGAAGCGGGGCTTGAATATGTAACTCTCAGTGATTGATAGATAGATAGATAAATAGATAAAAATTTAACGTTCACAAGACTAAAATAGATGATGAAGCGGGGCTTGAATATGCGGGGCTTGAATATGTAACTCTCAGTGATTGATAGATAGATAGATAAATAGATAAAAATTTAACATTCACAAGATTAAAATAGATGATGAAGCGGGGCTTGAATATGTGACTCTAAGTGATTTGACATGCTGATGCTGGTTTGGTCAATGAGGAGAGCATCCCACATTGAGTTAGCCCATTTTTCATATCTTAGATTGATTAATTGAGATGGGCTAAGAGGTACCTACTTTTTTTTTTATAAAATTAATATTTGCTCTCATCGAGATTTTTTCAAATGTTGACACTTTTTTTTTATTGAATGATGTAGATTTGAACTTAAGACCTCCCAATTGGGAGGCTTCACAACTACCATTGCATTGTGGGGTCATCCCCAAATGTTGACACTTCCATTGAGAGTGTACCCATTAGCTTGTACTTACACAATAAAGGTCACATGAGGTGTAAGAGTAGGTGTGCTCACATATGTATGAGTACTATACATGTAAGAAATAAGGTGACTATTTTATGACATGTCAAGAGGTGGGGTGATTACATGTGTGAGCAACATGCTCGCACATGAGACATGTGGAGGCATGAGGGAGGTAGGGACACTTGTTAGGTGATGACAAGTTTAGATTCTAATCCAAGTAGACAAATTTGATGGTTGAGATTCATTGAATAAAGATGTATGATGATGTGTATTTAGACACTTTATTTATAATAAAATTAATTAGCTTAAATCAATTAATTAAGTGGGCATTAATTAATTTAGTTGAAGGATTTAGGGATAAAGTTAAAATTAATTAAGTAAATTTAAAATATTTTAATTAAGGGTGAGAGATAAAGGTAAATGATTAGTTTATATTTATTTCTAAGCTAGGATAGAGCAGATTCAAATATGGTTGGAAATAAGAATTTATGTGTCTACATTTTGCCTCTCTTTGATATGGTGTCACAACTATAAGAAGTGGTGCTACATAAAAAAAATATTTAATATAAAGGATAGAAATAGTCATTAGAAGGATGAAAAGGGATGAGGAGGAGGGGTGTCTAATTGGGCATCCTAGAATGAAGACAAGAAAATAAACAAAGATAATAACATAAAGTTTATAATGCAAAAATGGAACTTTGTACCCCATTTCTTCTTGTCTCCTCCAATTGAATGGAAGTGAAGTGCACCTTTGCTCCACTTGATTATTTCTTTGTGATGTGTTGATTAGTGAAATGTGGCTCCTTAATGATCCAATAATATGATGGCAGGTTTAAATGATGAGTGATTAAATAGAAAAAACATTTTAATAACATAGAACAAGATGTCAAATCCATTGCATGGTAATAGCATGAAAGTAGACGATCAAATGGAAATGAGGCCCTCTCAAATATAGATTTATCGAGGGAAATCAAGGGATAAGATGTATTGGATAATGGAGGGCTAGGATTTAGAGAAGATGGAGAAATGGATAGAAATTGTAGTCATGTGACAAGTGTTCCACGAGATGTAAGAGTAGGTGTGCTCACACGTGTGAGCAACATATATGTAAGAGGTAGGGTAAATACTTGTGTAAGGAGCATATTTGCACATGTATGAGCGAGAAATAGAGTGAGTAGGCATTTACACATGTGGGAGCGTGAGGGAGGTGAGGCCACTTGTCAAGTGGTGACAAGTTTAGATTTTTATCTATGCAAGTGGATTTAATGGTTGGAATCAAATGGATAAGGATTGAGGATGATATCTATTTAAATATTAGAAGAAATAGTAAAGAAGATTAATTAACTTAAATCCATTAGTTAAATAAGTATTAATTAATTGATTTTATAGGAGAATTTTGGATATAGAGCTAAGTTTAGTTAAATAAATACAAATGCAATTTCATTTAATTGAGGATGAGAGATAAAGAAAGACAAATTAATTGATTAATTACTATAGTTAAATTTTGATATTTATAGAAGTATTTAAGCAATGATTTCTCAATACAAATAAAATTTCAAGATTTCCTTAATGAAAAACTCAAACTCTAGTTTATTATAATGAATTTGGAGGAAAAACTAGAAGGAAGGAAGAAACTGTGTACACTAATATAATATATTTTTCATAATATTGTGGATACATAATTTCAACCCTTTAAATTTCTTTTTAGAGTATATTTTCAACTCTTAAATTATAGTTACTCTAAAAATCAATATTATTAGTTTCCTACAATCTATATTCAGAATGAAAAAGTGTCTAAGGAGAAGAAAAATCTTATACACTCTTTCATCTTGATAATGTAACATAAAATACGATTGAAAATATTGATACAAAAAACTATCATATAATCAAATTTAGAAACAATAATATAAACTCTCTTATAATACTCTCTGAAATGTAAATAAACAACTACATGAAACCAGTGGATACACAATTTGATGTTTGTGCTCACCTCAACAATAGTTTTCAGACAGATAAGTTCTATGGTCAATATCAAACACCCATAAAGCCAAATCAAGTAAAATCCAAAAATAACCACTAAATACAAAAAGAAAACTTATCCATATTATGCTAAAGCTTCGGTCGGACAGATCTTTCCTTTTTTGTCACCATTAGAATGTGAGATGTGGGTGCTACTGGTACTCTCCAACTTCAAGCAAAACATGTACTGCAACTCAAGACACAGATGAACTGAAACTTCAATTTGAACTAACAAGAGTAAGAAATTTAGTTGTACAATTGTACAATTCCGTATGTTGAATGAAAATTTTCTCAGAAATCAGCCATGGAAGAATAAGAGGCAAGAGTCAAGACCAATCTCAACCCTGAACAGGAACCCAACACGATACAGAAATGATGGGCCTGGACTTCCAACCCAGCACCAAATTCCCATTCTCCTCTTCAATTCTATACCCATCATTGAAAAGCCCAAGAAGAAGCTTGGCCTGGCATTGATTGAACATACTCAGAGGACTACTTTTGAATCCGAGCTGTGAAGTAATGAACTCAGTCCAGCTCCTCTGGTTAATATCAGAGCAATGCTTGGATGCCAGAGTGCTCGAAATCCTAGGGCCGAAGAAAATGCGCTCCACAAGAGATCTGGCAACGCTCTGGGGCGGGAAACTTGCTTCGACGGAGTCGAAAATTGCAGAGTAATGGTGGAAAGTTTCCATGAAATGGGCAGTGTAGGAAGAAGCTGAAGGTAGAACAGCATCAGAATCCGGGGTTTTGCAATTTAGGTGTTCTTGGACCAGGGTGAGAATCCGCGGGTAAAGGTCTCGGATCCCGAGCAGAAAAGATGAGATTGAATTGGGCTTTCTGTGGGTCATGTGAGGAAGGTGGAGCATGCAATTGACTGCGAGGGCTTCGCCCTTGACGACTCTAATGGCGGACGGCCGGAACAGATCATCGCTGTCGAGTCTTGTCTGGTGAAACGAAAATGGCAGCCCGATAGAAGCTGCGAAAGCGGCAAGACGTTTACCAGTTTCCTGGACTGTGGATAGACCGCGACGGTTGCCGGTAGATGACCGCGTGATGGCTGTGATGCGCAGGTGCGGAGGCCCTTCTTTTCTGGTCGCTATGGCCTGCATGAACGACGGCCATTGAATCCCTTCCATTATGTCGAAATCGATGATATGGACTCTTCTTTCTCTCTGCACGGCTTCCAGAATGGTCTGATTTGCAGTCAGGTGGCCGAATTTGATGTATGGGCAGATCTCCTGGAGAACTTGAAAGGATGCTAGAATGTCTGATGGTGGGCAATCGGGACTGGCGGAAGGGAAGAGTCCTGCGCCTCTGCCTCCTTCCAGACGGGCGTAGAGTCCGTGTGAAAGGTACGCGGCCAGGCGTTCCATGGTGTTGTTGGCGAATGGGGAAGCCAATGCCTTGAGCCGAACCAATATCACCGATGCCAAGTCCCTGTTTCGAGCCTCCACGGCCTCCGCGGCCGCCATTAGAAGATGCACCAGGCGCACGCCCTTCAGGTTTGAGCCCTTTTCTTCTTCCTCTGGTTCTGGGTAAATAGCTGGGATAGTGAATTCATTGCACCAATCTGATTCCTGGTCCATTAGATCGACATTTTGGGCTTCTGAGGGTTTCAGGGCTGGATTGGAGGGCGGACCGCCGTTGCTCTGATTCGAACAGACGGTGGAGAGAACAGAGCCCTCCGATTTGGGGACTTCGCTTTTCTTCTCAGGGGTTAGGGTTTTCTCAGTTGAAAGAAACCCCAGATTAGGGTTTAGATCATCGACCTCCGGCTCGTTGGTGTGAGCTTGGGTTTTTGTGAAATCCATGAAGGAGAAATCAGAGGGAAATGCATTGAAATAGCGGTGATCTGAGAATTCGCCGCACATTTCATAGCGCTCGTCTTCCCTCACATAGGCCGGCAGGAAGGACTCGGTGGCTACATCCATTTCGGCTTCGTAGGACAAATCTGATCCCGCGCTAGCCGTTCTGCTCGCCTCTTTGCTTCTGGAGCCCGCAAACGGCAGGGGAAGCTGGTCCCATAGCTTGCTGATCGATTTGCTGTGAGCCTCTTCTATACAGAACAATTGCTGCGATGGAAAATCTACCCAACGCTCCATGGTGTCCATTGCTGTCACAGAATTCTGTCTCTAGCAGTGAGACAAAAGCATTTGGTTTCGGCTTCAATCCGGACCAGATACTGAACTGAAAGATTTCGATTTCAGGCTGAGCAGAAGTAGGTCGCGCTTGGAAACAAAATCATTTTGTTTCAAACTGTGTGGTATGAAATTCAGACCCAATAGTAAACTGGTTTCAATTGCAGCAGGATGAGTTCTCGTCAGAGAGGGGCTAGTGATTTAGTTGGTAGAGAGCACTAAACAACAACCTGTGAGCAAACTGTGGATTGACAGACCAAATACTAAGCTCAAGATTTCAATTGCAGGTAGGGGCGAGTAATTCATTACCAACAAACTATGGCAAACTGTGGGCTGAAAGCTCAAAAACTAAGCTCAAGATTTCAATTACAGGCAGGTTTGTTGGAAATAAACCACACCTAGATCAACAAGGGCCGATGAAGGGAATCAGTAATTTATCTGGTACAGCATTCCAGCATCAAACTGTGAGCTGAAATTCAGACCAAACACTAAACTTGAAGATTTCAATTGCAGGTAGGCTTGTTGGAAATAAAGCTCATCCAAATGGACCAGAACTGACCAGAGAAGGGTCAGTAATTCAGTTGGCAGAGCATTCAAGCAACAGAAATTTCAGACCAAATACTAAATTTGTAGATTTCAAGGGTAGGCTTATTAGAAACAAACCGTACTCAACAGATGAGCACTGGTTAGAAATTGTGTCTAAGAACTAGATGAACTGTACTTCAGTAATCGAAACTGGGTCTAAGAACTAGATGAACTATGCTTCAACAATCGAAACTTGGAGTAAGAAAGCTTTTCTTAAACTTGATCTATATAAAGGGCATACACTGATGATTGAACTATATAAAGGGCAGATCAGAACGCAAAACAAAGAGCAGACGGCAAACATTCAATCAAGAGGGTTAGCAGAAGAAATCATCAGGATGAAAAACAAAAAGTGACAATAACTCTCCCCGAAGCTGTGGATTTAATGAGAACCTCTTCCGTTGACATGGCCGTCCCCCTGAAGATGGGCCAGGTGGGCCGGAAGACAAGAAGCTAAGATCTCGACATTTCATATTCCTTCCAAAATAAAACAATTCTTTAATGGCTTCAAGCCGGCAGCCTACTCGGAGCACAATCATTGCTTTTATTTTAATGTCCCATTCCCTGACCTATGCAAGATCAGAATTTTTTAATCGGCCAAAACCGAATACCCAATTGCCCTTTTCTCGTGAGCGATCTTACGAGAATGATTAATCTCATTTTTTTCATTGTTCATACTCCCCCCAGCTTGGAAATATGGATCCACCAAGAACATTACGTGGCCTGCGTAATCATCAAATTTATTAATCAGACCAGGAGCCCATTTCCAGTTTTATAAAATCAGTGGCACAGATCCAAATGACCAGTCAATTGAGTTGGAGAAAAGTATTTCTTAGCAGAATCTAGGAGCTAGGTTAATGAATTGTTTTTATCGTGCTCTAAAAATGCCAACAACAATCTGATGATTCCCACTACCAGCAAATGAATGCCATGTTAGCAGAAAATGAAACAGTACCAACCAACATTTGAATGCCTTATTGGGCAGATGGAAAATCATTTTTATGGTTTGATTGCGTATGGTTACTGTGTCCATGAACATGTCTGCAAAAATCTGACACATTTTTTGTCTTGCTAAGCTATAAAAAAATCCCAATTTGGTGATCCCACCATTATTTTAGCACAGGGAACCTCCAAAATCTCTGACATCTTCACTACTATAATCAATTCTTTACGCTTACTCGATTACAATACAATTTATAAAACTACAAATACTGGCGTATTTTATTGAGTTCACCAGATACATTTGAACCTTTTGAAAGCATCGACATATTCGAAACGAGTCGAACTCATGACATAATACCCGCTAAAAATAATTTGAATTCGAATTATTTTGATAGCAGGTACAACGATGAAGACGCCCTGCTAAATAAACATTTGTAATATATTATGTGTTCACAAATGGAATAAAGTTTAATTATAATTAATTTTGAATTAATTTAAGGAGTTGAGTATAAATTTAATTGAAGTTGAAAATAGATGTGTTGGAACAAAGTAAGAGGGATTAGGTTTAAGATTTTTAAAGTGGTCATATGTTGTTATTTTTTATATTTCTGATTTTTTATATTTCATTATTTTTAGTGACTATCTAAATATTATTGTTTGAGTATGCATTTTGATTTTCTAGACATTATTGTTTTTAGGTTCTTTAAATGTGTTCAATTTGATATGTGTTTCTTTTTATAATATTTCTATTTTGGACATTTCATTAGTCTTAGGTTTTTTGAAGTGTTAAATTTGATGTGTGTCTTTATTTTATATTTCTATTTCCAACATTTTATTAATTTCAATTAGAAAATAGATGTGTTGGAGCAAAGTAAGAGGGATTAGGTTGAAGATTGTTTTTAGTGATTATATGTTGTTATTTGACTATTTTTTTGTAATTCTATTTCTTAAATTTTATTATTTTTAGTGTAGATATGTTGTTGTTTGCCTATTTTTATATTTCTAATTTTTAGATATCATTATTTTTTGTGTTTTTGTGTTTTTTTCAAATTGCTCAATTTGATATATGCTTATTTTTATTTATGATATTTCATTATTTTTAGGTTCTTTAGAAGTGTTTAATTTGATATATGTTTCTAGATCTTATATTTCTATTTTTGGCATCTTGATCTTATATTTCTATTTTCTAGATTCGATATTTTTAAATTCTTTAAAAGTGTTTAATTTGATATATGTTTCTTGACCTTGAAACAAAATTGTCTGAAGTTAGAAATTTTAAATTTTTTTAAGTGGACAAAATATTGTGCTACTATATGTATAAAGTTGGCCTTAATCCCTTTAGTTTATCAATGACTATTTTTTATTTATAATACTAGCTCAATTTTAACATATTTCTTAAAAGCTCTACATTGATAGAGAAATTAGATATTGAATCCCTGTAAAATTTATATATAGATTGAGAAGTTTAATCATTGAATTGAAAAAAAAGAGGTATAAGGAAAGACATTGTCAACCACTCTATTTTGATTTTCATTAAGAAGCTTTTTGTTTCATAGATTATACTTAATTGTAATAGATTTGCTAGGGGGCATGTGAACCAAGATGATGAACAAAAAATAATGAAATACCATATGTGAAAATAAGCATATACTAAATTGAGCACTTTGAAAAAAAACAACCACTCTATTTTGATTTTCGTTAAGAGTTTTTTTGTTTCATATTTTATACTTAATTGTAATGGATTTGCTAGGGGGCATGTGAACCAAGACGATAAACAAAAATGAGGGTATAAGTGACCACTTTTTGAAATAATCTAAACTTGAAGTTGAAGGAAAATTTTGAAACTCATGTACTCAAAAATTGAAGATACATGTACAATAAAAAAAGAGGATCATGTAAAAGGGTTAATTTTCCCAATTCATATGGCACATTGGAATACAAAACCACCCCAAGACAAATATGATTAACACCACTTGAAAGAAGCCAATGCAATGTCTATGCTTGAAGGGTTTTTATTCCTTTGTTGCTTAGAATTGAGAAATAAAGGAATGATATTGATATGTACGAGACTAAATAAGAACAATATTGTAGTGTTCACCCATAATTTACTTTTCAATATTGATGCCAGAATATTTTGGTTATTTTCATAATGATTATGCATATGTTAGGATGATCTCACTCACCCCATACTTGCATGTGTATGGTTGGCATGCAACTTTTACATTATTGTGTGGTGTGTTTATCTTACATTTCTGTATGATGTGTCTGATATGGTAGAGGATGGAGACGTAGTTACTTGCATTGCAAGATCCACACGTTCGACTGATCACTATCATTATCTGTTATATATACATTATGTACATGCTCGACTTTGTGATGCAAGTTTGCAAGTACTGGGCATTGACTTCCCTGAATTATCAGGATGAGCGTGCCCTATCACAATATCTCAATGGTTAAAGAGGGGAGATAACAAACAAGTCCAAATCCCATTTAAGTCATTATTGTCCTAAAACAGTGGACAAGTATCTTGTTTTCTACCTTCCAAATTCGTCAAGGTGACGTCATTCGTGAACCCTTTCTTTGTGCTTGTATGTGGTATTTTTGGGTTCAGTTGGTTTTGTCGTCGTGATTGTCTTGTCATGTGATTGATGTGAGTTTTGTGTTTGTTGGTTGAGTGATTTATTAAATTAATTATGTAATTAAATAATTAAATCTTATTAAATTTGGAAATATTAAATATGATGTTATTTAATTAATGAAAGTAAATTAAGTACATGTGTTAATTAAAAAGACTTAATTAAAAAGTCTAATTATAGGAATAAAGGATTTAATAAATTATTGAATCCAAATTTGAGATTTAAAAGCATAATTAATGAATTGATATTTTATTATCAATTTGCATATTAATAATATGCTAAAATATTATTTGTTAATTAAATAATATTATGCAATTAAAATTACACATTCTTTTATTAAAATTAAAATATAAATTTAAAGTAAAAAGCCGAGTTAATTGGCTAAATTGGAAAAGTGCATGTAATTATCAATTATTAAATAATATAATTCTTTTTACTCAATTTTAAGTTAAGTTCTATTTTTTTCTGATTTTCTGATTTGAGTTTTCAGTTGAGTTGCTTTTAGGGTTGCATGAGCTTTGAAAACCCTATGTTGAGTAGGTTTTCTTTATCAGGTTTCTTTTGGCCATTTTTGCACACACAGGTTGCACAGATTTTCACAGGTTTTTGACTCTGGATTTGGATTGAAAGAAATTGTGAAAGCTTAGGATTTTCTTGGTTTTGGATTGTTCTTCGTGGCTTCTGTCAAATGGTGGTTTGAGGTAGGGGTTGAATATTTGATTTCAGTACTCAGATCCCCGTCTTCTATGTGTTTGAGATACTGAAATCCCTTGTGTGAAATTTCTTGTCAGCTTTGTGTTTGTCAATCTTAGAATATGGTTGTTGATATTATTTTGTGGCTATGTTTTCTTGTTTGTATGTCAAATCTGTAAAACTCAATGTTCAATTTAGATGAAATTATGTTTAGGAGAATCTGTTAAGACCCTAGGCTCTCTTTGAGGAAATTCAAGCAAACATTAGAAAACCTGAAATTGATTCAATTAGGGTTTGATTTGAAAACTTTTTTAAAACCCTTGATATTGAACCATATATATATA
>MU226733.1:1728276-1794511 GCA_018584345.1 Thuja plicata
CCAAGGGGTGAGGGCTATGCAATGAAACTCACTTAGGTTGTTGCTTAGAGTTTCTACCAAGCCTTAGAACCTTTGGGAAAATATTTTATACTTTGATCTTCTTTCATTTTCTATTTGGGAAAGGTTATGCAACCCTAGGTATGGCCTAGCTATCCCTTCTTTGTGAACCTTGGTGTTTATCTCCTAGCACGGGGGAGTGGGCCTTTTGTTATCCACGTGGTTGGGTGGTAAATATTTTTATCGAGGTATCTTTTGTGGATGCGGTGCTTGAGGATTCATGCTTGCTTAGTGTTCCAGTTTTGAAGAATGAAGGCTTTATCTTTCATGATGTAAAATTATTGTTACCTCCCAAGAGGAGATGAATGTAATGTAATCATAAATGTACTTCAAAATGATGTATTTGGAATGGGTAGACTTAGGGAAAAAGAAAGGGAAAGCATGAACTTTATGTATATGATGTTGGAAAAAGAAAAGGATTTTGTAACATTCCAAGTAAAGTAGTATGTTTCTCATTATTGTTGATTAAGTGAAAAGCTATTGAAAAACAAATGTCATATTTGTAATGTATCAAATGATTTAGACGATTCTATTTTCTTTAAAAGTTATCTCATTCATAAAGGATACTTAGGAATAAAAATGGATTTAAATGGCAAATTGAAATGAAAGTACTTTGTATTTTTTTTTATAAAGAATCTACAAATGTTGAGATGTAGTTTGCTTAAGAAGTAAATCAAGTTGCTAGTACACTAAATGGACTTAAATAAATTATGCATTTATTAAGAAGGGAACCTTGGAGGAATCTAAGTTAAACTACATTTTGTTCATGTAATTCTTTAAAAACTCAAAAAATTTCATAAATCATTACTTAGGTTTTCTTTTATAAAGAGAATCTTTGTTCTCTTCCCCGGTTCCCTTGCGGGGCATGACATTGTTGGCATTTCCATCAATGCCAAAGGGGGAGATTGTTGGAATAACTAATGTAGTGTATGAGTTTGATGGTAAAATAATGATAGGTTGATCAATTGTGATGTTGTCATTGATGTCAACTTAGTGTTTGTTAGTTGACTGTGTACCTACTATGGTAATGTATGGTCAAGAGATTGAATTCTGAGTTGTAGAGAGAATTGGATTGTACGAATATACAAGAAGACTAAGTGATATCTCTAGATGCTATATTTATGACCACAAAGATTTATCTTATGTATTGAGTGAGTTATGATTAATTGAAGGTTGACAGGTTAACAAGAAGAATCAGATGTTCCACAGGAAGAATGATTTGATGATTTTTTCAACACTATTTGGATTCAAACATTGTGGTCATAATATGTGTATCTTAGATATGTCATGAGGTTGTGGTTGCGGCCATATCATGTTTTGATGATCGAAAGGAAAAGTTTCAAGTGAAATAAGGTTTTTCAACAAAGAGTTAAAGGTGTTCTTTAGAACAGTTAGTTAGATCCTTGACCAGTGATGATGCACCGTGTTGCAGTGAGTGTTTATGTGTTTGAGGGATCATGGTGTTCTTGTTGATCGATGAGGATTGATGATTTGGCATGTTTGTGATGATTTGAGATCAGATATATTGGAGGTTGTGAAAGAACATTAAAGAATGTATTTTGGTTTGACTTTTCTTTGTCAAATCGATGTGAGATGAATTAGAAGCCTGACCTGAGTTTTTTAGAAAGTTTTCTATATTTGTAACACATTTTAGGGATTTATCATTGAGCATGAAGTATTGTAAAACATTTTGTAAGGAGGTTAATTTCCCTAATGTACTTGTATTGTATAAATATGTAAAATGATGAAATATACAAGTGTAGATTGTGGATGCAGAGGTGCGATTGAGAAGAAGGAGAAAAGAGAAGTGTGTCTACATGTGTAGTAGAGATTGAGCTGGATTTGTATTAGCAAAGGAAGTGTTATTTTCTTAGATCATTTACTTGATTCCTAAAATCTTCATCAAGCTAAATCCCTTAACCAAGTAGATCCTAATAGGTCTGAATTATAATTCCTTTAACAAGGTGACTCTTTAATTAGGGTTTGAAATCCTTTAACTAGGTTACTCCTAATAGGGTAAAGCTACTAACATGGGTAGAGGTAAATCCCTTGAAAAATTTACTCCTAATAGGGTCTTATTATTAACTGGGTATTATTGTAACCTTTTAACAGGGCTAAGCTCTTTACCGGGCGTACTTCATAAGAGTGCAAATTTTAGTGGGTGTCATCCCCACACGTGGTTTTACCTAGTTGGGTTTCCACAAGAAAAATCTTTGTGTTATTGTGTTGCATGATTATGGATTCTTATTCTTACTGCTTAAGCTTTTCATGCAATGAATATTTATTGATGCAAGTGGTTCAATGGTTAATGAAAAGTTGGAATTGTTTGATTATTGATTCACCCCCTCTCAGTAATCTTGGACCTGATAATACTAGTAGGATAGATGCAGGATTTATGAGTACAACTCAATCTGAGGTCAAAATAGATCACAAAGTTCAAAAATAAGGGCTAGGTGATGGGATGAATTATTTGATTGGAGTAAAATATATATAAGCACACTTAAAAATAAGGGTTAACCTTTAGTTTTGAAGAAATTGAATCAAAATAGGACTCATAATGTTAATTTGAAGGTCCAATAAGTGTTAGGAGAGTGTGAAATCATTGCAGGAACCCATTCATACTAAAATGGGGCTGAAATGAGCACCTAATTAGGGGTGCTTACTTTTTAGGATGATACATTTAGCCCTCAATTTAGCAGGAGGATGAGTTCACCTCATGGTCACAGTAAAGTAGAATAAAGATGGAGAAAGATACAAATCATTGGAAAAATGAAAAGAGATAAGACATATCTAAGTTTAAGGATAGAAGCCCCAAATGAAGGATATTAACTTGTATATACATGTGCAAGGACACATAAAAAAAAAAATCCTAAAGCTTACTAAGAGTCCAAGTCAACTAGTTGAAGAGACCTTACTAAAGAAAATGTCGCAACCACTAGCATCATGCTTAGAAAGCTATTACAAAAGTACAAGTGGTCACTGGAAAAAAGAAAGAGAACACATCAAAGATAAGATAAGACTCTATGATCCAATCAAATAGAAAAGTGTGTTATGCTATGGAATTGCAGAGGAAAGAATAAGACAATCATGGATGACATGGGCTATCCAATTATGTTTTGCTAGGTGATCTATGAGAGAGAGATAAGAAAGAAAGAGGAGGGGTAATGGTTTAGAAAGTTTTGTTATGCTATTTCCACCCATCAAAGAGAGTGTAAAGAGGGAGTGGATGGTCTAGTGTGTGCTAGTAAAATCATGAAAAATTATGCAAATGAGAGGTTTAATGGTCTAGAAAGTTGTGTCATGGTAGTCAACCCATAAAAAAATAGGTCAAATTATCTAGCAAATTGTGTTATGCTAGTCAATCAATCCTGAAAATGTACGAAAAAGAGAGGTCAAATGGGCTAGAAAGTTGTATTAAGCTAGTTCAACCAATCCTAAGGATATCCAAGGAAAGAATTATATCTAAGGAAATTCACAAAAAAATTGTAAAGGAGAGTGATCTGGCCCTAGAAATTTGTATTATGATAGTGTACTCTACCTGAAATGCTTAAAGTAAATAAAATATTTACAATAAGGAAGCCATACATGCCCCCCCCCCTTAAGATGAAAAAACAAGACTATTTTGACATCTTAAGGAAAGGAAAAACAAGGATAAATAACCTTTAACACAAAGGAGGTATCCACAAGAAACACCCAATCTAGGCCAAAGAAGTCACAACTCTTATGACGTCAAGGAGGGGCAGATGCAAAGAGATACCATGAAAGAAATGTAAAAAGGGATCCTTTTAAAGGATTTGAAAAGAGATTAGGAATAAGAAGGGAATAATTCATACCTTCCCCATTTTTAGGAAGAGGGATTGTTGAGGAAGGATGACACACTTTTATCCCCCCATGGTAAGGGATTTGTTTACCATGGATAGCCAATTGTGAACAATGATAAAGTTACATGATCAATGATGCATATATTTTGTATAAGAGAGACTCCCCAATGTAAACAAACAGTTCCATGTAATATTGGATATAACAAGATAAAAAAAATGAGACTTAACCAAGAGAAAATTAGATCCTTAAGAGAAGGGTGAGAGAGATTGCAAATACTACCCTTTCCTGCCTGAAGTGTAGAGACAAATAAAATTAAGAAGAAATATTATGTTACTCATGGTATAGCAACACCCAATGGTTATAGGCATCCATGAGATTTTTTGAAGCTTTTTTCTATTTTTTCATGTTATGTAGGGTCTAATAAGTTCATATGGACCATTTTTAATAAGTTTGAACTCAAATTGTAAGTCTTGTTGGTCATTGGTCCTATATGGACAAAAGTTTTTCATGGTAAGGTCAAATTGTGAAAAAGTGCCAAATATGATAGGAAATGATGTAATACGGCTTATTTGGCCTCTTTTATCATTTCTATGATGAAATCAAGTTTTTTAGAGTCAATTGGTGAAGTTTGAACAAAATTGTAAAATCTTGCAAAAGTTGCATTGTAACTTTGCAAGTTTGAAGTGCAAAAAATGCAACTTTGTAACCCAATGGTCACCCATTAAAAATGTGGTTGGGGACCATTGGGAAATGGTCCATACATGTTCAAAAATCCTCTATTTTAGTTGAGGTAGTGGATTGATGAATTTTTGGAGAAGATTCAATAAAAAAAACTCTAATTTCTTTCTTTTCTTTTATTTTCACGTCTTTTCTTGAGTTGTACGGTTTTGTACAAGTGTTTCATGCCTTGAAATATATATGGAATTTTAGAGGGGTGAATATAATTTTAATTTCATCTAGTCTGATCTATTTTCATAGATAAATAAGGGAGATACACATATTTTATTGAAAGTTGTTCTGAAACCCCAGCATACAAGGGTTTTGACACAAAAAGGTGATAAATCCCCATTCCATTGTGGGAAAATGCTATTTGGGTAGAATGGTATTTTTTCAATTCCTTTCAATGTTCTAATTGGTTTCAGAGTGGGAGATCAAGTTTGGAATGAGAACAAAGAAGCCCTAGGTCTGACATCCCTATGTGACATGCCTAAAACGTTGTCTGTGATGTCTACTTTGCAAAATTGTTGAAATTTATCGGGATTGGGCACCCAAAACCTCTTGATTGGTCAGTGTGGAGGTGAAATTCATCTGTTGAATCCATTGGATGAGTTGTGCAATGGAAGTTTGGAGTACTTTCTTTGTTAAACATGGCTAATTAGCCTTCAAAACCCATTACCAATAAATTATTGGTCAGTATGTTCCAAAAAAATAGGGGTTCAATTTCATGTATGTCATATAACTTCCAAATGGGTGTCTAAATATATCTTATTTTTGTGTTAGATATCAAGTGTCTAGAAGTTCTTGTCCAAAAAACTAGTTAGGAGGGCTATTAGGACTAGGTGTGCTTTGTGAATGAAGGGTCATTGGTTTTTTATCAGCATTGATACCAAGTGTTGTAAGGATTTGATTGATGATCCCTAATGCACATAATTCCCTTAATTCAGTTGTTCTATTTATGGTGTATAGTCTCCATGAAAATAGACCTTGTATGCATGCTTGATTGCCCTCTAAGTTTTCATTGTAGAGTTGGTTATGAGATCCATTTGTGAAACCAATAGTTTTATCCTTTTGCATTAATTCTTTCCCTCTTTTCATCCACTCCATAGTCCTCTGAACCAATGTGGTATCTGAGAAAAGGTTATGATTTTGAGAAGGAAAGAGATTGTGAATAGTTGAAGCTATGAAGAGAAGATGCCTCCAAAAGGTGGGTTAGTAGTTACTAGGGAGTTGAAAGCCTTGAGAGGTAAGGTGGAATCATTAGAATATATAGAGATAATGAGAGGGGGCAGAAAAGAGGAAAGTGACCCCGAAGAAGAGGAAGAGGGTGAAAATGGGGACCCTCCAGAAAGACCTCAAGAAGGGGATAAGGCTTATAAATGTTTTGAAGACTATGAGGGGAGGGACCTCTAATATGAAGATAGACCTACCAATGTATGGGGGAAGTATGGATGCTAAAGAAGTGATATAATGGGTGGGTTCTTTAAATAACTATTTTGAGTAAAGAGATGTAGCGAAGGTCAAGGTCAAGTTTGCAAATACTAAGTTGAAGGGATCTACTTTGACATGGTGGAATTACACCCAAGGAGAGAGGGTAAATATGGGAAAATCAATGATCAAATCATAGGACTAAAATGTGGCTAAGTTGAAGGCACAATTCTTACCCTCAAACTATAAAGTACAAGTATTTATGAAGTTGCATAATTTAAAGTAAATGGATATGGATGTTGTAATTTATACTGAGGAATTCCATAGGCTTAGTATAAGGTCTGGTCATGTAGAGAATGAGAGGGAAAATTTGGATAGGTACTTGAATGGCCTCAGGTTCAATTTACAAGATGAGATAAGCCTAGTCACTCCTAGGAAAGTTTATGATTGTTTCCAAGTGACATGTAGGGTAGAAGAGAAGTTGAAAAGGAGGCAAGAGAAGCAAGGAAAGGGAAGAGGAATAAGATTCATAGGAAGAGGATATTTTGGTGGTAGAAAACATTCACAAAAGGAATAAGGTGAATCGAGTGGGAGTCAAGAACAAAGTAGTGAATCGAGGGGTGGCTTTAAGAGTAGAAGACCTAATGGTAGAGGGAGATCAAATAGACTAGGAAGGGGCTCCAATGCCTTCTTTGGTAGGTGCTACAACTATAATCAATTTTTTCATCCTACCTTTAGATGCCCAGAGAAACAAACATCAAATTCTCATGGAGGGGAATGTAGAAATTAGATTGTGCAAGAGGATATTGAGGAAGTGTGAAATCACCTTTAGTAAATGTTAATTTTGAGATGGGTGAGAATTTAATGATAAGGAGGAAATTAATTAAGATACCAGTTACCAAAGAGCCCCCACAAAGGAAGGCATTTCTTAGGATCAATTGCAAGGCACATGGTAAGGTGTGTAAATTGGTGGTAGATTATGGTTCTACTGATAACCTTGTGTCTTTAGAGATTGTATAAAAAAATTAAATTTAAAAGTATCCCTCACCCTACCCCATATAAGGTTTCATGTCTTAATAAGGGACAATAATTTTTTGTGAATGGAGAATCTTGGGTAGAGTTCAAAATTGGTGTCTACAAGGACAAAATACTATGTGACATCATTCCTATGGATGTATTTCACTTACTCCTAGGTAGGCCTTGAAAATTTGATAGAAAAGACAAGCATGGTGGGGAGAAGAACACATACGTGATCACAAAGGATTGAGTATCCTACAACCTTTCACCTCTACAAGAAAGTGATAAGGAAGACCACAAGGGAGCTAGTGTGATGTTGGTTAAGGAGAAGGAGTTCTTGAAGGATTTGAGTGAAGAAGAGATAGGTTTTCATCATAGGGAAGCCTATTTCAGTCATGATAGCTGTAAGTGAGAAGGAGATACCAAAAGAAGTGCAGGCCCTATTAAATAAGTATGAAGACATCATTATGGAGTGTTGGAATTAATGGGAAGTGTGTACTGAGAGGGGAAGGGTGAATCAATACCTCTAAAACTTTGGTATCCTTTAATCAATTGACCTTTGTGTAATCAATTGTTTATCCAACCATCTGATCTATATTATCTTGATGTAAGATATATTAATTCATAAACTTAACATAAATGTGAACATTCATGAAAGTGATTGACACATAACACAAGATATGATATTGCAGAAAAATAATGTTAGGAAGTAAAAACTGTGGTGGGGATGGCACACACAAAATATTCACTATCTGTAGATTGGAAGGGACCAGTTAAGGCTTACAATTTGATCACTTTTGATGATATACCCAATTAAGAGTATCTGTGGAGACCTGTTAAAGTCTACTTGGTTAAGAGCTTTAGCAACACTATTGAGTTTGCACTTGGTTAAGAGATTTATGGTTGGACTGTTAAATCCACCTTCCTTGAAAGGATTTTTACACTTTGCTTCACTTGTTGTAATGATAGCAAATCAAAATTTGACCTGGTATATGCAATCTCTTATTTCTGATATAGATCCATTTAAGATTACATGAATAATGTTATCACCTAATGTGATTGAATAATACCTCTAATTATCGGTAGCCTATGTTCTTGGTTCTGATAAACAAATTCACCTTTTGCTGTTCTGGTTCTTGAAACTCTCAATCTAATCCATAGATGTGATCATAGGCTTCATTAATCCTCTCTTCTATATTCACACATGTATAATGAATGATTGCATCATCTATTTATAAGATGGATTAACTTCATCAAGTTTCATGAAAAACAATGTTAACTCTAAGATCAGGTTTAAACTTTTTTCCTTGATCTCCTAGTCTATGTGTTTTAAACCAGTTAGACTGATTAAAGCACTTACATTCATGTTTCTTGTCCCTAAAGAAATGGTTTTTTAAAAAATAAAGATTCTATAAATAGAATAAGACTATTTTTTCTGATGTGGAAGTCAGATCCACTTTTTGCAGGCTGCAACTGACTTTCTGTTTCTGACGGTCGGTTATGCTTTGAAATTAGTTGATTATTTTTCAGGTTCCTTGCTTGAACTATTCTCTCAGTTTTCTCTTTAACTTTCTCTCAGGTTGCACTATATCCTTCAAATTGGGTTCCTCTATTGGGCTCCTCTTTATCCTTTCCACTTTGAAATTTTGGGTTACACACAAAACTTGTGTCGTCGGTTCTCTTTGAACTTAGCAATTTTTAGTGATCTCTTTATATCTGATTTTTGGTTTTCTCTTTGTTTTGTCTTTCGGTGTATGCTTACGAAAGTGTTTTTTGCATACTAATGACAAAATAGTGTCATCAATCTCCGCCTTTGACATTAGTATAAAAAACTGATATGTGCAAAATACTAATAAAATGTTTAGTATGTACAACATATATAATCCTTAGTCATTTTATGACACCCCCTATGTATATGCCAGTATATCATTATTTTCCCCTTTTTTGGTACATATCATATTCCCCCTTTTTTGATAGTAAGGGCAAAGGTGTATACCTTATATTTTATCAATAATGTGAGAGTGTGAAGACTTCATGTCTTCCATCATCTTCTCCCATTGTTTCTTCAAGTTCTCTAGAGCCATGTGCTCAAGTGTGATCTTGGAATGCATATCGTAGATTCTGTCTACTACATACATCTCAGGGGTTTCTATCAGTTGTCTTGCTGAACTGATGTGTTGTTGAAGCAGTGTTAGATTTGGTAGAAGTTGAGCTTGGAGCTCGGTGACTTCTTTCTTGAATTGTGTCTCTGCTTCCCAAATTTTCAGCCTTAACCTTTTTATTTCAATTATCTTCTCATAATGCAACTTAATTGCATTGTCTCCAGTGGTTAAGTATTTAGCACTATTAGTTAGATCAGAATCTAACTTTGCTATATTTTCACTGTGCTCCTTAGTGAATTTCTCTAGTGTTCTTTGTTGTTGAATCAAGGAAATAGCTTCAATGATAATTGGATATAATTCACTTATGAATTCTAAAAGATTTACCTTGTTAAATGCCACTTCTTGGCTGATGTTCTCAATAAGTTTATGTTGGTACTTTTGCTCTGCTCTCTCTTCAATTTCCTTCTCTGCATTAATGTGCTGTGTTGTAATGGCTTCAGTGAGAGTGGCTAGTTGATCAAGAATGGGTTTATTATGATCAATATCAACATCGGGTACAATTTGGTGCAATATGTCCCTTGTTATTTCTAGTACCATGGAGTATCGGTGCTGTTTCCCCAGCTTCTCCTATAATGCCTTCCTTTGGCATATTTTACCGTATTCTTTCAATGCTTCATAATCAAGTGTAGTTGGGTCACATTTAGGTATCTCAATGATTTCATCTAAAGTGACTTCCAACTTATTCTTCTTGGATTTCTTCTTCTTCTTTTGAGTTTCACTTGAATGTAAAACCATAGCCATCTTCTCGGCTTTGTCCATTGTGCCCGATGAAGTTATTTGCAGTTCTTCTTTTTTGTTGCTTTGTTTTGGTGTCAGCTTGTCGGTTTTCTATAGATGTCTCCACATCAACCTTTACATTGTCGGTAGCAACTTTTCAGTATCCTTAGGAGTGACATCTTTGGGTTTTTCTCCTTCATCAGTGTCCTTATGCACTTCATCTCTCTTTGTCTGTGAATCCTTCTCGCTTGTGTCTCCATCTATTTGTTTTGTATCTCCTCCTGTAACCTTGTCAGTTTCGGTTATAATGTGAGTTTCTCTGATGTCCTTCTAATCATCGATGTTTTCTTTCTTTCATTCTTCCCCTGCATCCTTGGGAATGCTTGAATCTTTTTATGGCGACTTGACTTTTTCTTGCAGAATATTGATGACTTGTATCAATATTGGCATGTTGCCTGGTATGTTCACCTATGCATTATCAAATGTTATGTCCTGCTCATCAGTTGTGTCCTTGGTAACATTGACATCTTCTTCTTTCTTTACTTCTTCTGTTGGATCATCGGTAATTTCAATGATTGTGTTATCCACAATGTTTTCCTTTATGGTGTCAGGCCATGTTTCATCTGCAACATCCATATTTTTGTTGCCGGTTGTGTCTTTTTCTTCATTGTCTAACTCAACTAATGTGTCATCTTCTGCATCTTTAATTAATATATGTTCTTGAGTTTCCTTATTAACATCTTTCTGTTGTAAGTCTTTCTTGGGGCTAGCTTCCTCAATAGGTCTATTGAGTATTTTACTCCATTTCTTGTGACTTTCTTGTTCAAGCTCTATAAGCCTCCCTTCAAGAAATTTGTAGGCTCGCAACTTTGGTGAGAACTCCTTTTTATGGTTCTCCATCATTTCATCAATTTCTTCCTTCTTGGATTCAGAAGGCATGAGAGTAACAAGTACTCTTTCCCTTATCTCCTTTTCATTCTTTAAGGAAAATGTCCATCTAGCGTATAGTCTATCCAAGAGTTCCCTTGGTACATTATTACCTTCAAACTGAATCCGTACATACTTGAATTTATACATCTTTGCAATGATGACATATTCAACTTTGTTCTGATCTTCTAGATCTAGTTTCAACCATCTTCTAATCTTAGAATCTGTGAGAGATCCTGAATCTGCAATAGATTTACATACCTCATCAATGCTTTCAGGGACCTTAATCTTTTCTTCTTCTACACCTTCATCTTGCTCGGTGTCCTCAATGTCTTCTCTAGTTCTGATGAGCTTCCTTATTCTTTTGTTTGGCCCTATTTTTGGTGTGGCTGATTTCCTCTTGTATGTTCTAACTTCTCCTTTCTTCAAAGGTGAAGGACTTGAATCATTGGATGTTTGGCTTCTTGTTCTAGAAGTAACTGTGGTTCTTGGCTTCTTAGTTGGTGGAGGAGGTGGTGAATCTGACTCTATCTCCTCAGAGTCATTCTTTTCTTTAGCTTCACTGATAGGTAGCTATCCTTTGGTCTCTTCCTCCTTTTCAACTTCTTCTTCCTGTTCGGTTTCTTCCTCTGTTGCCGACAGTATTTTCTTGAGGTTCTTGACCATTTTGTCCTTTTTCCTGATAATTTTCTTTACAACCAGGCTAGATTTGATTCTTGATTTGGCTTCCTCATAATTTCTAAACTTAGGTTGTTTCTTATCTAATGGTTCATTTATCAATGCATCAATTGCTTTAGATGCTTGATCAATATTTATCTCATATTCTAATTGTTGTAGCCATGCTATCCTTTGTACAATAGACTTGATATAAGTGTGGTATGTATCAACCATGAAACATATTTCATCTTTGAACTTCTCAATGAGTTGCTCAGGGATCCTTACCCTCTTCTACATTCAGAATTTGAATAGAGTAAAGTATTCATCCATGACTATTTCAAAATTGTCTCCCAGTGAGGTTATGTATTCACTGATTTGTATGGTGACCGGTTTTGTGGAATTCCATTTTATATCTCCTATAGATGGAAATGTTTCTTGAAAGTAAAAGAAAATGCACATGATAAGTGATCCAAACTTACATCTATTTGTTTTTGCATTCCTTATAGTCTTCAAATTCTCTTCTAATTGGTTTAGTAGAAGTTCAGATAAATCCAATTGAGTTCCCTTCTTCACAATCTTGTATGATGTGTCTACTGCACAAGATGCTATTTTTTTCATCCTACTAGCTTGAAATAATTCGTAGCCTAGGACACATGCTCCGAATTTCATCTCATCATCGGTAATAGTGGATACCTTCAATCCTCTGTCGTCCCATTTGGCTCCCATGTTATTTTCAATCTCAGCCTTGGGTTGGTGCTTTAGTGCTTATACCTTTTCAGTTACAGGGTAACCGGTGACTGCATGGATAACATATTAGTTTATCATCTTTAGTTCATCCAGCCATAGTTTGTGATTGTACATTCGGCTAAGTACTAACTGAATCCACTCGGTTTTGAAAACCTTTAGGAATAACAGGGCATTAGTGAGACCTTTCACCTCTATGTGTTTATGTTCATCTTTTAAGGATCCATCTTTATTGCATATCTTCTTATAAGATTTTTCTACCTCTGAATCACCAATTTCTACAATCTTGTAGTGGATGAATGCTCGCACGTCTTTGAAGAGAAAAACCCTAGCTGGTATTCGTGAGAATACTCCAGCATTGTTGGGGTGTGAAGCAACCTCAGGGTGAATCTTTTAATGTGTTTCCTCACATGCCAAATTATTGACAAGTTTGATCTCATCTTTCTTGATGTTCTTCTATTTGGTGGTCTTTGAAGTTGGGGCCATTTTCTAGATTTAGGGCTTTATGAGAAATGTGTAAAATAGAGTTTTCGGTTGTCATAGAAATTATTGTTTACACCAATAGTGATTTCTGATCTGCTTGGAGTGCTTTGTGTCGAGTTGCAGTTGCTCTGTGATCCTATCACTATTTGCACAAAAGTCTCTCTCATCGCTCTGCTATGGTCGTGGTGAACAATGAGACCCTTTTGTCTCCTTTTTATAGCTATTTTCCCTAAAAGTGAGTCATTAATGCTTACCTACTCCTCGGTGTGTGAAGATGGAGTTTGTCAGTTTAAGACATTAACTTTCCTTCGGTGACAATGTGATGTTTCAGGGCGGTTGTTCAACTCTTTTCTTTTACCAACGGGTTTCGGTGTTGCAAACAACTTGTTTACTTTGCTTGATTACCGACGAGGCTCAGTTTACACTAGAAACTTTTCTTTCCTATGTTAACCGATGCTTCTTGGTAAGTGTAGGCAGTTTCAACTTTGAGTGTATACCAATGAATTTTGGTATGTATTGCCTGATAGCAAATTTATCATAGATTGTAACAAGTAATACTATGATGCATCTTTACTTATGCTAATTTGGCATTTCATCAATATATTATGGAACTAATGTAAAATAATACATAGTATAATGCAGTTCCATACTTACTTGTTTTTCTTAGGTGGGGGTGGTGATGTCACTAGATCCATTAGATGGGGTGTCACCATTCGCATTGCTTGGTCCAACTTCATCATTGCTTGAAGACTTTCGCCACATTTTTTCTCTTTCTCTTCAGATGTCTTCAATGGTGTTTCCATTGGGATATGTGCTAGTTTTTGTCATTCGGTCTCTGCAGTCTTTCTTGAGATGACCAACTTTATGATAGTGTAAGCATGCCATTCCGAGGTTAGTCCAACATCTAGACTTTCTTTTCCACTGTCTCATGCAGTTTACAGCAATGTGACCAAATCTTCCACATGCTGTACAATTTATCCAAGTGTTGTAATCCCATACATACTGGTTATTGACTATTTTTGGTTGATAGGGATTTTCTTGACCTTTAGGCTTCCATGCTTTATTTTTCTACTTCCAACATTCAAGAGTTGTGTGCCCATTCATTTTGTAAGTAGGACAATATTTGTCCATCTAGGTTTCCTTCTTTGGTTGTTTCATCTCATACTTACATTCATATGCTTTATGTCCTTTCTTGTTACATTTATAACAAAATCCTATGAATGAAGATGTAGATTTAGGAATACCTTTCATTTTGCCTCTACATAAATTTGATGTGTGGCCTTGCTTTCCATAGTGATTGCATGTCAAATTTCTTGGTCTTGGATTTTCATATACATTCTTTGGATCAGCTTGATTTGATGATTCTCCATTCTCGGTAAAACCTAGACCGGTGTTGTTGTTGACTCTTCATTGTCCTTCAAGAAAGTCATCCATTCTTTTATTTCTTTCTTCAGCTTTCTTGATAATTTCATTATGCTGCTGCTGAATTCTAATTTCATGTTTCAAATTTTCTTTCTCATCCCTTAGCTCACCAATAGATTCTATTATTTTAATGAGTTCAAAATTCATTATGTTTGCCTCTTTACTCATAAGAATAATCTGATTTTTAATCTCATGGTGATGCTCTATGAGTCTCTGTATTTCAGACTCTTTCTCTTGTAGCTTTTCTGTAATCTTTCTTCTATCATCAATATCTAGCGTTCTTTCTTGATCAACTTGTCTAGCACTATTCATGACATCAATCATTATTACCATGTGTGTCTTTTGACCAATTTTTTTAGAGATTTTACTTGTCCAGCCAAATGTTGATTGATTTCAGTTAGGCTTGTGATGCTTTGCTTGTAGTTGATCCTGAAGACTCAAAGAAATCTAGTATCTCTTCCTCATGATAATTTTTCTCATTATAGTGAGATGCCATAATATTTATTTCTTCTAACAGTTGTCTCATGTTGATGCTAGCTTCTTTATACCGCTCATAGAACATCTTAATTTCTAGCTTCTTATTATCAAGTCTATACTTCTCCATTGTATGATCTTTTCTCTTAATCCTTTAAGCTTTTCCAAAGAAGAGACTTAGCTTTGATACCAATTGTTGGAATTAATGGGAAGTGTGTACTTAGAGGGGAGGGGTGAATCAATACCTCTAAAACTTTTGTATTCTTTAATCAGTTAACCTTTGTGTAATCAATTGTTTATCCAACCATCTGATCTATACTATCTTGATGTAAGATATATCAATTCATAAACTTAACATACATGTGAACATTCATAGAAACATTCATGAAAGTGATTGACACATAACACAAGATATGATATCACATAAAACTCCTGTTAGGAAGTAAAAATTGCAGTGGGGATGGCACCCACAAAATCTTTACTATCTGCAGATTGGAAGGGGCCCATTAAGGCTTACAATTTGATCACTTTTGATGATCTACCCAGTTAAGAGTATCTATGGAGACCTTTTAAATTATACTCAGTTAAGAGCTTTAGCAACAGTGTTGAGTGTGCACTCGGTTAAGAGATTTATAGTTGGAGTGTTAAATCCACCTTCCTTGAAAGGATTTTTACACTTTGCTTTACTTGTTAGAATGATAGAAAATGACAATTTGACCTGGCATATGCAATCTCCTATTTCTAATACAGATTCATTTAATATTACATGAATAATATTATCACCTAATGTGATTGAATAATACCTCTGACTCTTGATAAACTCTGTTCTTGGTTCTGATAACCAAATTCACCTTTTTCTATTCTGATTCTTGAAACTTTCAATCTAATCCATAGATGTTCTCGTAGGATTCATTCATTCTCTCTTCTATATTCACACATGTATAATGAATTATTTCATCATCTATTTATAAGATGGATTGACTTCATCAAGTTTCACAAAAAACAATGTTAACTCTAAGATAAGGTTTACAATATTTTCCTTGATCTCCTAGTGTATGTGTTTTAAATTAGTTAGACTGATTAAAGCACTTACATTCATGTTTCTTTTCCCTAAACAAATGGTTTTAAAACAAATCAAGATTCTATAAATAGAATAAGACTATTTTATTTGATGTGGAAGTTAGATCCACTTTTTGCTGGCTGCAACTGACTTTTAGTTTCTGATGGCCGATTATGCTCTGAAATCAGTTGACTGTCTTTCGGGTTCCTTGCTTGAACTGTTCTCTTGGTCTTCTCTTTAACTATCTCTCGTGTTGCACTATATCCTACACATCAGGTTCCTATTTATCCTTTCCACTTTGCAATTTTGGTTTACACACAAAACTTGTGTCGTCAGTTCTCTTTGAACTTAGCAATTTTCAGTGATCTCTTTATATCTGATTTCTAGTTATCTCTTTGTTCTGTCTTTCAGTGTATGCTTACCGAAAGTGTTGTTTTCATACTAATGAAAAAATAGTGTCATCATGGAGGATTTTCCTAGTTCCCTACCACCCATAAGGGATATGAGTCATCATATTGACCTACGACCTGGTGCATGATTGCCAAAAAAAGAATCCTACAAGCTGACACCCAAGCATAATGAAGAAATCAGAAATTAGATCCAAGATTTGTTGGATAATGGCTTATAAGGGAGAGCTTGATCCCTTGTGTTGCGCCTACTATTTTGGACCCCAATAAGGATGGAGAATGGAGAATTTTTACTAATTATAGAGAAATAAATAAGATTATAATCAGGTATAGATTCCCTATAACCTAGATGGAAGACTTGATGGATAGTTTAGGGGGAGCATGTTATACTCCAAGATTTATTTGAAGAGAAGGTACCGCAAAATTATAATAAGGGAAGAAGATGAATGGAAAACCACTTTCAAGACCAATGAAGGGTTGTATGAGTGGCTAGCAATGTTGTACTATCTATCTAATGCCCCTACTAAACTCATGAGTTTGATGAATGAAGTCCTCAAACCATTCATAGGAAATGTTTTTGTATACTTGGATGATATCCTTGTATTCAACAGAACAAAGGAGGGGCATCTACAATATTTGGACATGGTGTTGAGTAGGTTGAATGAGGAGAAGCTTATGATCAATTTAAAGAAATTTTAGTTTATGAAAAATGAACTTGTCTACCTTGGTTTTGTGCTTTCCAAAGGTGATTTCAAGATGGATCCTGAAAAAAGAGGCACTACTAAGTTGGCCAATCCCTAAATCAGTTGTAGAGGTAAGGATATTTAATGGGCTTGCAAGTTTTTATAGAAACTTCATTAAGAATGTTTAGCCATATTTGTTCACCCATCATAGATACTATTAAAGGGGATAAAAGGAATAAGTTTCAACGGAAAAATGAGGAAGATAAAATATTTGAGTACTTGAAGAGGAGAGTGGCCCAACAACCAATACTTACACTACCTAATTTCAATAATGTATTCACAATTGAGTGTGATACAAGAAGTTTTGCCATAGGTGTCATTTAAAGTCAAGAAGGGAGACCAGTACCTTTCTTCAATGAGAAATTGAATGAGACTAAGAGGAATTATTCCTCATACGACCTTGAACTCTATGCTATGGTTCAAGCCCTCAAGAAATGGAGACACTACCTATTGCCAAGGGAATTTATTGTGTTCACTGTTAACCATGCACTTAGCTTCCTAAATGGAAAAGACAAATTGACCCATAGGCACATGAAATGGGTAGATTACTTGCAAGCCTACACCTTCACAATCAAGCTGTTACCATTTTTTTCTCATAGCTAAAGTTGGCATAGCTAGTTATGTGTGTTAAACTAATTAAGGTACTCATTTGATTATAATAGTTCATTGTTAAATTGTTTGCTAAATTGAAAGAATGCAGAAAAGTAAATGTTGTACTGAAGTGATAAACATTGATATTTTTGTAATTGCAAGTTCCTTTTATAAGAAAAGAAAGTACAAGTACAAAGAAAGATCCACACAAGCCGTGGATAAGCTTAAAAAAACAATGTAACTGAAAATAAGACAAGTACATAACTCAAGAATATAAAGAAAAGGTCAAAGTCCTTCATTTCCTGAGGGAAATGGAAGATGGTGTTGTATCCTCAATCAAAACTTAGTTGAATCTAGTCCCATGCCCTTAGTGCACCTGCAAGATGAAAAAGATGGGTCAATATGAATACTGAGAAATGAAGGATATGGGCCTTGTCCCAAGATAATTGACTTCCATACAAGAAGTTATATCAAATCATCCACATCATTAAAGATAAATAAGAAGAAATAATATATTTAGAGCATCATAATTTTTCCTAACTTGTTTTCTTCATGTGCAGTTATAGGTGTTTATCCTGTAGCACGTGTGGTAAAATGTGTCTCCCACAAGGGTTGAGACTAGTGTATTATAGGATGACATATGATGATAGCATAAAAAACAATAGTTGCCACAGGAACTTATATAAAAATTGATGCTGCAGGAAAAAAGATAACATGACACAGAAACTTATAGAGTTACTATTATTGCAGGAATCATAAATGTATGTTGTAGGAACTTATATAAAAAATGATGCCTCAGTAACCAGAAATACATGCTGCAAGAACTTATAAAGTACATGTTGCAGGAATCAGATATTTATGTTGTAGGAGCTTATATAAAAACTGATGTTGTAGGAATAAAAAATGCATGCTGAAGAAACTTAGATAAATGTAAGCTTCAGGAATCAGAAATAAGTGTTAAAGGATATTAATTTACAAAGACATAATGAAACATTAAAGGGACATGTATTCTATTGCATGAAACCTTTTGCTTCATTTCAGTCATGCTACAATAATATGATGTAGGGTATCAGTGGAAGCCCTTGGGCTTTATTAGACAATGGATCCATGAATATACAACATAAAAAGGAGTAGATACTTTGATAATGTAATGATATTCAAGCAATCAATGAACCTCCAAGCAATAAGTACTCTCAAACATCAATAGTGTTTGTACAGTAACAATATGGTCATGGTAGAAAGACAACATGGTCATGTTGTTTCCATATCTTGAAAATGCCAAACTGGGTTTTTCTGAATGTTTCACATAAATGAGAAAACTAGAAGAAGAAAAAACCCTATAAATATTTTGGCGACCCAATTTGTAGTTTATAATATTTTTTGACCAATTAAGAGCAGAATTTTTAAACAGTCATAATATAACAAACCCATATCAGAAATTTCATACAAAAAGGAGGTTTTCTTTCTTTTGACAACATGACCATTCCAAAAGAAAGAAAATCAAACATATGTTGTAGTTTGAAAGATACAAAAATATTATAATGCAGATAAGAGGTTTCTTAAGTAAAAAATATGTGGAGAGGGTAAGAACCATGATCTTGTTTGAAAATAGAGATTTCAAAATATAAAATCATAGAAAAACCTCTCATTTTCTCTGCAAAAATGGAAGATCTCAAGGCATTGTGACTGAACATACCTATGTAGAAGCACAAGAATCTACAAGAAAATTCTCCATATTTTTTTATCAACAATCAAGTTTCTCTTGAAACCCTAGCAACTATTATGGTGGTAGCTTAACCATAACACTAAGAAGATTAAAGGAAATGATAAAATGGATTTCTCACTGTAACCATAATCCAAAAACCTCGTTCTTAGCCATAAGGATCGACAACCAAAAGTAGAAGACTCTAGATCAATCCAAAGCAGCAACCATGAAGAGAAGAGGTAAAAATGGTGAAAGTAGAGTTGCATTTAGGGTTGTCAAACCCCAGTTTTCCCTGAAATCGGTGACCAGAGCAGGGAAAAAGTTGTGGGAAAAGCAAAGTGATATATTTTTTAGGGTTCACATCTTTTTGTTAATTAATTTATATTTATTAAAAAGTCTTCTACGGTCTATTTCGTAAATATAAATTAAGTAAAAAATATGCATATTATTTATTATTTGCATGGACTGTTATTGTAAATATTTAGTAAATGACGTTTAATCAATCATTTTATTAAATATTATTCTTAGATGCAGAGAAATTAAATAGTCAAGGTTGGAGTTAAAGTTCATTAAAGAGGCAAATTTGCATGGGTCTAGAGGTCTTTTTGGAGAGAGGAGTTTACCTTATTGCATGATCTTGGAAAGTGGTTAAGTTGACTTGGAGTTCACTTTATAGATCTTGGAGGTTGTTTTGAGTCGACTTAATTTAGTTTCATCTTGAATTCTTATGGGCAAGGAAGAGGTTTCATTTTCTTTAGTAGTGATGGTAGTTGTGGCCTATTTTTTAGCATTGTGTGATGTTGTTTGAGTCTAGTTGAGTTAAATTCTAGTTCATATTAGTTGATAGTCTTTGGGGCAGTTTGACTTCAATTACTATCAGTTTTTGTCTTTATTTTTGGACGGAATTTTCTTTCATCTGACCCCACATTTATACATGCCTTTTCGAGGATTTTTGAGCATTTTGAGGGCATTCTGAGTTGATTTTTAGTTCTACTTGCCTTGGAGGAGCTTCTCATGTAGTTCACTTGGTTTTTCTTTGTTTTCACACCCTATTTTTCAAGGGTTTTCTCATGTATCCAACCCTTTCATGTTTGTGGGTCTATATCTTGCATAGGGAGTTCTTTTTGTAGAAACTTCATTCTTTTTTGCCATTTTTTGCACATTGCAAAAATTAGGCATTATTGTATTGGAGCATGTTGTGGCAGAGTTCACAGATTTATATACAGAGATTGAGTTCCTTCCATTTATTTTTCCTATGTCCATCATTGATTGTGAGTTACTGAATTCAAATATTGTGTTTATTGCCTTTATTTGATCAATATTCATTTGATTATAATGGAGAATATGATAACCCATAGTGCAGATTTATGACTGTGTTTTGATTCAACATTTGAAATGTGAAAACAATAAGTGTTTCCCTCTTTTAGTATTGATACAAAATCCTTTCATAGAGATAATTTTCAAGGATTGTCTTAGTGGGTTGTGTTTTCATTGTCTTTGAAGAATCTTGTGGGATTTTCTACAAGTTTATTACCGGTGCATCACCTTCTATTGTTAGCTTTTTTTCCATTTACACAAGCATATCCTTTCAACCTGTTTCCAGTCAAGTTTAGTTTTAGGTGAGCATCAGAAGAGGAGGCCAACCTATGATCCAAAGATTCATTCTCATTCCTACCAATGAGATTGTTTCCATGTTCCTACAGGATTGCAAAGGTCTTAACTTTGCATTATGGGTTCAATATTGATTGATAACAGTTTTGGCACACTCGGTGGGACATTGATTGTTCCAAAAGTTGGTTCATTACATAATAATTGTTGTCTTTTGGGTGTGAACAGTAACTTTCAGCCTTAAGGAAGGTATTTTATCAATACTTGGTGACTCTTATTCAATGATTTAAAGAAGATTTAGTAGCACATGAGAAAGGTCCAAACCAGATCTAGTAGAGACAGATTAAAGTACCAGGAGCTGTCACATAACAGAAGAGGAGGTAGAGCCGTAAGGAGAGGTTTTAGAGGAAAAATAAATTCTGGAAGATCTAATGTTCCAAGTGCAGATTCTAAAGTTATAGAATTTGGCAATCCTCTTTTTGCCTCTTTTGAGAGCTTAGTAGATCAAGCTCATACACATATATAATTTATAAGAAGGTCCCGAGTTCCAAGTGCATCAAATCAGGATCTACCACCTATTTTTGAACAACTAGAGGAGGAAGAACCTCTACCTGTAGTACTAAAACTATTATCTCAGGTGATTTCAACCATTATACCTTAAATTATACTCGCTATACCTATAATGGCTCATCGGGCACCACCTAGGAATCAACCATTTGTGGCTTTTAAGCAAGAAAGTCTATTCAATATTTTACAACATCATGATATACCAGTTGCAACTTTGAAGATTTTACCCTATTTCACGATAAAGGATCATAACACACCGATTGAACATATTAGAGATGTGGTGTCTCTGTGTGGGTTACACCACTTCAATGAATAAGATGTAGAAGTCAGATTGCTTACAACATCATTTAAAGGTAAAAATATTGCATGGTTTAGAAGGTTACCAGTTAATCTAATAGGAACTTGGAATCAATTAGGTGTTATTTTGTGTATACATTTCGAAGATAAATCAGATCATCTTTCCTTGGTTGAACAATTACCCACAATAAAGAGGGCATCTCATGAGTAGATGACTGATTTTAATCACTATTTTCAAAAAACATGGGTTCTTATCCCATCTTCAGTAAATCCTTCAAATGATTATGCACTCTTGTATTATTTAAGGTCATTTAACAAGACATTTTAGTATAGATCCAATATGTGGGTGGAGTTACATTACCAGGGGCTTATGAGATAGCAATCCGAGCTGAGAAAAGTCTAATTCAAGTGGGTAAGATAGATCCAAAACCCCCAATGCCACATTTTCCCAAATTAAATCAAATACTATTGTAGTACCACCTATGGTGGTTGCTGTACCTACTTTTTCACCTTTTAGAAGCCAAGTTGTAGCTCAAGAGAGTGAAATTATAGTTTCTTCTCATGATATGAAGGACATAACAGAGAAAAATGAAAGGCTTATGTAAAGTCTAATGAACTTGGGATATGTGATAGTCAATCTAAAGAAACAAAATGAAAATGTGAATAAGCCTTATAAAGTCCCATTTTAGGCAAATAGGCCTGTCTATTAGGCTGATTACTAGGGTCCAAGAAGTAATTTTGGTTATAATTAAAGGGTTGGATAGCCATACAATCCAAACATATCCAACAGTTCAAAAGAGATTTTTCTTGTATAGAATAACATGATAGATGATTATGAGTGGTGTTACCCATGTAACCAGCCTCATAATCAGACCACCTGTCCAAATGGAACTCATGATCAAGTGCTAATGGTACAAAATAGTGCAGTAGGAAAACAAAGTACAACTTAATAAGGAGCTAAATAAAAAAGTTCACAATTAGATCCAAGTGTACTAGATGTTGCTTTGATGATTTTTCAAGGTGAGGAGTTATTTGGTGAAAATTTTACACAAAATCAACATTATGTCTGTATTTCAGTGAATACTAGATCAAAAAAGAAAGTTACTGATTCAGACCAGCAAGCTGGAAAAGACAAATTACTAGAAAATTCTGATCCTAATCAAGCTAGTACCAGCTAGAGATGGCAACCTGTTACTTCACAAGCCCAAGGTGTAAAAATTATGCCAAGGGGACAACCATTGCCTATTGGTGAATTAAAAAAAGGCTCATAATAAAACATCACAAAAACAGAAAGATGTCATTGCTGATAAAATAGAGCAAAAGGTTAGCTTTACAAATTTCAATATTTTTTGAGTATATGAAGAAAAATACTCTCAACATTTCATTATTAGATGCATTGCAGTTACCTGGTCAAAAAAAGAGTATGAGAGAAGCATTGGCCAAAATTTCATTAACTGATCAACCACCTCAAGACAAGTCTAAAGTATTGCTAGCTAATTCCTTTACCCCAAAAGATGGTCCAAACAAGAAAGCACCTTTTTATGTCACACTAATTATTGGTGATTTATTGGTCCATAATTGTATGATTTATTCTAGAGCCACCAGTTCCGTGATGCCTAAAAAATTAGTTGATAAACTAGGTTTGAAGTATGATCCATTAGGGAGGGGTTAGTTTAGTTGGATGGATCATCCATCAACACTTTATGTGTGATCAGGAACTTGGACCTAACTTTGCATTCATGCCCAACTTTCTCAATTCCTCAGGACACATATGTGATAAATCTTCCACCTTATTTTTCTATCTATTTGAGTATAGACTTTACAACTAATTTGGGGGGTTATATGTCTTCTGATTAGTCACACTTTTTATTTAGAACATGCTATGGAACAAGATTTACAGTGAAATCAGAGCCATTTTCCAAGAATCATTTAGAGCCTTATGCACCAAGTCCTGCCAATGCAAATTTGGTATTTCATGAAGGTGACTAGCTTGTTTCCCTACACCCCAATACACTGTTAGAAGGCATACTAGACATCATTTTGGATGAATGAGCTGCTAAAGAGTGTAATGAGAATCTATTCAATCACATGGATATAATTAGTCTTGGTACCTATATCATACATGTAATGTCCCTTCTTGTTTCCTTACATAAATTCCTTGATCGTTTTGTAGAAGATAACACATAATATTAAGCTCTTCATTTCTATATTCTAAGTTAGTAAGGAGGATTTGATCTTAAGAGCTTCCTCTAGGTTAGGCTTCATAGTATTCTAGGTTCTCTTCTTGAAGTACATATGATCCATTCTAAGCAACCTGTACTATCAACACGTCTTACCATAAAGCACTGCTCCTAAGTAACCATTACCTCTATATTTTATTTTAGTGAGGGGGATTTGATCCTAAGAGCTGCCTCTAGGTCGAGCTTCACAGGATTCCAAGTTCTCCGCTTGAAGGATATAAGATCCATTCTAAGAAACCTAGACTATTACACATCTTCCCATGGAGCACTGCTCCTAGTATCTCTTGGAAATGATAGATGTTATCCAAGCCTATGCATATGCATATGAATGGATATCAATATATATAATGCCTACATTACATTATAATAATGTCAAGGCTAGGAAAACTATAACAATTTCCTCTAGTCCCCTCTATATATAGGAATCCATCTCTAATAAATATAAGATTCATTCTATATGGTATCCATATCATCATCCTAATAAGTGAACATATAAATGTACAAGTATTAATATTGATTAAAAAATTAGAGTTTTAAGCCTTTAGATTTACCCATAAAAGAAATCGGTTATTGGAAATATAAACAAGAATTTATTTAAGAATTATCATAATGTATATACACATATCTCAAATTATATATATATATATATGATCATTCAAGAATATGTTATAGAACATTCCAATATATACACATTATATATAGATAATGTTGATTTCATCTTTATAATATATATTAGACTATATAAGGGTTCTTTATTCCTTATGTATATACACATATCTTATATATTATGTATATGTATATTCAGATATGAAATATAAATATAATTCTTCTTCTTATTGTTATATATATATATATATATATATATAAAATTTATTATCTCCATAATATATCTATTTACTATCTATATATGTATATCTTAATTTACCATAATTATATATCTTTAATTCCTTGACCTTCTTTCATTGTGATTGGTATTCTCGATTCCTTTCTAAATATCAACTATAAACAATGAATTTTGTGCTCTTATTATTCCTTTTTGTTCTCTATATCCAATGATGAGAATTGAATATATTATACCATGAGATCAGTACCCAGTCCATTATTTTTTCTCCTATTCGATCCTCCCAATCTAATAAGTATCAAATATATATAATCTAAATGTTTAATTTTTTTCCTCCCTTAATATTTATTGAATCTATGTTGTTGAATTTCAAACGATCCCCTAAACTCAATTCCTAGTGTGTGTTGTTCGATCTTCTTCTTATTTCTTATACCTGATGGTGCAAGGGTTGTGACACACTAGGTGTGAAGGTGCAACTCTATTCTTGCTTATGGTTGTTTATGTTGGCAAGATTTCCCATTGACTTGTTTAGAAAGTAAAGAAAGTCGACGGTAAGCTATAGGATTTGCCATCAACTTATGGGGAGTTCATTGATCATAAATACCAGGTGTTATAGTTTATTAATGTTTGATTTATTATTTAATATTATTGATATTAAATTATTAATTTTAATATAAATAATTATATTAAGACTATTGGTATTACATTGGTTAATAATATTAATTGTATATTGATTAACGTCGATTAATAGTATTGAGTATTCTATGTATATTGATTAATAAATTATTAATTGATTACATGGATTAGAAATATTATATAGATTAATTATTAATTAATTATTGTTTTCAATTAAGGTAAAACCATATTTTGAAGGGAATCCAAAACCCTTTACATTAGAAACATAGATAGAAAGATAAAGCACAATGCTAAAGGAGACTGCTAGAGGAACAACATAGGAGCATCAAAAGGAAACCTCCAGCCACGTAGACCAAACAGAAAAAACCAACAAAAAATTCCCAAGACAAAAAACCAACACCCAAAAACCGCGACAACCGACAAGAAACCTAGCCCATTTGCTTCATAAACTCAACAGTATCATCCTTCAGCTGGATGAATTGTTGGATGGAGCCTCTGAGATTATCAAGCTCTTTAGACTGGTCATCCTTTTTCTTCTTGTGCTGGCTTGGGTTCTTGATTCAAGACCAACAGGAGTACCTAAAACATTAGGATTATCTTGAATATTCATAATGGGGCAGTTTTTATTACTCCCTAGCAGTTCCAACATAGATCTCAAGTTATCACTAGTGACTTTCATGCACTAGAAATTCTAATACATTATCCTATTAAGAGTATCCTCCAATCTTTGGATACAAATGGAGGTGGTTTGCATACATAAATTAACAACAACATTAATCTTTTTCTCTAGCTTCTCCAAAATCGCTTTCTCATCCACCAAAGTGCTATCACTATTGTTATCAACTTTCAGAGTATTAATTTTTGCAATAAGAAAACTAAGGTTATCCACCCTCTTTGCCAGCTCTTTTGATGGTAGGATTCCTAAGACATAATAAGAATTATGTCTTTGATTTCCTGATAAACCTATGTAATCATCTAGGTGTCCATGTTAGATAAAACTATAGCAAACTAGAGGAAACCAATTATATGATCAACCAACTCCTTCCTACCTTGCTCCCGATCTTTCTCATCATCCACTTTAGCAGTTTTTACCTTAATATTAGTCTCCATGTTTTCTGAGAGAATAGAGGAAGAGGGATTTCCCATTTGGGAAGAATCCTCATAGTCAACAAGAATATTGGTATTCTCCTCTACCTTCTCTGTTTCCCCTTCAGCTTGAGATAGACCAAGACCCAAAGTGACAATGTTAGTATCATTTTCCCCAATCATACTTTTAGGACTGACATGAACAAGTGATTCAATCCTAGGGTCACCATCACTGCCTGAGGCCTTAAGATCACCACTAGGATTAGTTTATATCTCCTCCTTCTTGTTCACTTCCTCAACATCCACCTTATCAGCCCCCACACTCATAGCCATAGAAACATTGTCTTTGGGGCCTTCAGTATCCATGTTGCCAAAATTCTCACGTAGAGCATCATCACTATCAGCCTCCGATGATGTCTCCAAGTTCACCCTCATCAAAGCCCTGATTTTTGGTATGTTCAGACACATCCTTCTTAGCAATCAAGATAGCCTTTCCCTCAGAATCCTCATCAATATCCATACCTTTTTCTTATTAAGGATCTGGGCCTTCTTATTCTTGTCAAAGTTATGGATTTTTGTCACCTTTGGTTTCTTTTGACTAGGGATTTCCATCTGAATCTCATTAATATCTCTCTTGCCTTTTTTATCCTTCTCCTACAAAGCCTTAGGCATCAGATCCTATAACTTGAAGTTGGGATAATCATGAATAAGAATGATTAAGATGTCATGAAGGAAAGGCCTAGGGTTAACCCTATTCTCCAAGGTGCTCTCACTCAATGTAGATAGGATTAAGTAAGGAAAATAGATTCTCTTTCGGTACCTAAAGTGATTAACAAGAAAAAAGTGGAAATCATACACTCTGGTGAAATGTCTATACCTAAACTGAGCACAGTTAGTGTATGCCATGTCTATACCTAAACTGATCACAGTTAGTGTATGCCAAGCTCTTTTGGGCATTGAAGAAGGCCAGAGTGTTTTTTAGTTCTAACCGATTTCAGTCGGGCAATACAGTAATAGTCGGGCATTGAAGGATTCTAGTGTTAACTGAGTTATACATTTAGTGTCAGCCGACTAACAACAATTTACACTTTATGTTTAATTGGTTATATGCAAATGACAGACTTAAGTTTTATTATTTATTTGAAGGTTTTTCAGGCCAACTTGACAAGGCTTATCATATATATATAAGGTCAAGTTTGGATTGAAAATAGAGGAGGAATAAGCAGAAATATATAATAGAGTTTTGATATGAAGAGTGAAGGAGAAATAAGATGGAATTTGGATTAAGGAAAAAACATCTAGACCAAGACGCAATAGAATATTTGATCAGTGAGGATCCAGTTTAAAACCAAAGTAGAGATCTCAATCAGAAAAGATAGTTGCTTCTTCAAACATGTCAATCCATTGTTACTCTCTAACAATTATAGTAGTGATCCAAATCTCTTTATAGAGTAGACTTAACTGTCTTTCATAAATCCTCTCACAAGGTGGAATTTCTACATTGAAGTGTTTGAAGACCTCTAACAAGGCCACTCCTAACAGGGTGATTAAATCCTCTAACAAGGTCACACCTAGCAGTATATTTTGTAACCTTCAACATGGTTGGCTCCTAACAGGGCTCACTTCAGAAGAGTCAAAAATAGTAACTAGTTGCAATTGGTGGTTTTCCCAAATTGGGTTTCCATGTTAAATATTGGTTTCATCTATGTACATGTTATTTGATAAATATTATTTATGTTTCTACACTTAATCACTAAAGGATAATCATAGTTAAATATCTTAAGATTGCTTTTTTAACCAAGTAACAACAAAATATCTTTATTAAACGAGTAATAGTGACAAATTTGTTCAAGAAATATAAGGGACTTGGATTTTTTTTTGTGGTAACTGATTCACCCCTTCCCTCTTAGTTACTCAACCCATTTCCAATATAAACACCACCATCTTTCAACAACTTCTAGATAATGGGATCCTTCTTCCATTTGCAAATGCTTGACTCTTCTCTTTTAAGCTTTCCACCCATGGCAACTTTTTCCCAAAATGTAAAATTCTCATAGAAATAGCTCTTCTCAGACCTTTTAGCAAAGAAATTAGAAAGATAAAAAATTAGAGAGAAACACTTGACACTAGTCAAGTGAAAAATGACCCATATAGCATGTCACCCAAAATCCAAGGAGTTGCAATTATGTTCTTTCCTCATGAGAAGGCCTTTTGTAGTTACCATATTAAACTTAATTGTCCCTTTCATTATTATTACATATAATTCCAGGGTGATGGTGGATCTATTCGTATCTAAGAAGGTTGATTAAATATTTATTATGCCCTCTTTCACCCTACCAGATCATGTTGTCATCCTATCAAACACCCAAGTTGGCCAGGCTGTTAGCAAAAGAATTGGTTTCATGGTAAGGATGGGTGATGTTAGTTTCCTCAAATATCCTTAACAGAGCATTGATTTTCTCTATGACATGAATAATAATCCATGATGGCTTATAATTTCCCTTAATGCAATTTATTATGTTCATGGAATTACCCTCTAACTACAATTTAGAATAGTCTTGATCAACTGCAATCTTACAAGTCTAAAAGCCTCCATGGATTGAGCCATGTGGCATGTTTGGATACCAATTGGGAGAGCCACCAAAACACTGCATCTACCATGAGTATCTCTAAGGATGCCACCACAACCTGCCATACCTGGGTTACCTTTATCTACCCCATGAAAGTTGGATTTAATCCATGCATTAGGGGCAAAATCCAGACAACCCCATCTCTTTTTCTGGTTAGATTTTTGATCAAGGAAAAAAAATTCAAACTACTTATAATTTCCCTATCCTAAAAACCTTCTATCAAAGTTGGACATTTCTCACATGCCAGATGAAAATTCTCCACAATGTTCCTAATAATGTTCACTCCAATGATAGGTGTGGAGGAGGAATCTTTGAAGATCCGATTGTTATGTTCCTTCCATATCATCCAAATCAAGTGAGGAGTAGTGAAACACCAGTTTAATTTAGCTAGCTTATGAGAAAAAGGAAAAATCCATTGGTTGGAGAAGTCATTGAGAGAGTTAGGTAGAAACCAGGGAACCTACCATTTCAAAAGAAACCAAGACCAGACCTCTCTTGAAAAAGGGCAGTTAAGTAGGAGATGAGAGGAAGACTCAGAACCTTGCATACAAAGATAACATCTATTGGGAATAATGAATCCTCTTTTAGTAAAGTGCTCAGTCGTAAGAACCTTTTCCTTCAAAAAGAGCCAATAGAAAAAAAATAATTTTAGGAATGAGAGATTTAGACCACACCTTAGCCCAAAAAGGAGATGCATCCTGAGAAGATAGCAGGGAATAAATAGGAGAAATAGAGAAGCCACCATATGGATTGGGAGCCCATAAAAACTGATTCAAAGACTAAACCCTGATGCACAATGGATTCAGGAGAAAGGTCACTGGGACTAGGGCCTGAGAGAAAATATTAAGATCAATCCAATTGTTATCCTTCCAATAGTCAGACACCTAACAACCAATCTACCTCTTACAAACCTTTACTACCTGAGAAATTCTGAATAGTGAACCAGTGGCTTATCAATTACCCACATGTCCTCCCAAAATTTGATCTTTCTATCACTACCCAACTTCTAGCAAGCTCCCTTCATAGAAATATTTTTGGAGAGAGATATGTAGTTCAAGATAGCGGAGCCTTGCACTTTGTGAGGTGACACCAAAAATTCCTCCAGCCTAGGGGAATCAAAGAGATATTTGTATTTAAGAATTAAGTTCCACTCTTTCTCATCACCATAGATTCTCCAAACCTATTTTGCTAGCAAATCCTGGTTGACATCCCTGATTCTTCTAATCCCAAAGCCACCATAACATTTAGGCTTCCAAACACTCTCTAAGGCTAACATATGTAAGTGGTTCTTCTCTTCAGTACCCGACCATAAAAATAATTTTTGAAACCTTCTCAATAAGGTCTGTGAAGTTGGAAATGATACACAAAATACTTAGAGCATATACATAGAGATTCTTGAGGAGAAAAAATTTACCATCTTGGATAAGGAGGGAACCTTTCCAACCAGCCAGTTTTCTATTAAATCTATCAATGAGCCCAACCCAAAAGGAATTCAAAGGCTTAGATCCCAAAGGGAGGCCCAATTAGATAGGGGAAACTACACAATATTATAGCCTAGGATATTAGCTATCCTCTGGTAATGAGGAATAAGAGCATTGAAAAATAAAAAAGAGCTCTTATCTTAATTTATCAATTGACTAGTAGCTTTAGTATAAGAGGAAATGACCATCTTAAAATTTCTATCTTCCTTGATGGAAGACAATCCCATGAGAACCATGTCATCCACAAATTTCTCATGTGAGCAAGAGAGGTTCCAAGAGGAGGGCTGAAGACCCTGAAGCAAACCATCTTGAAAATATTTAGATATCAATCTTCCAAAGATTTATGCCATAGTAGAAAACATAATAGGGGAGATAGGGTCTCCCCTATGAAGACCTCTAAAAGGAAAGAAGGAGCACCATTCACAATAATTGAAGTAGAGGTAGTAGAAATGAGCTAATGAATTAGGTTGATGACCTTCACATAGAACCCGAAAGAAGGAAAAAAATTTCACAGGAAGGACCAATCCACCTTTTCATAGGCTTTAGATAAATCCAACTTCATGAAGAATCCCTACTTTTTTGACACCTCCAACGAATGGATATTTTCATGGACAAAAATTATGGAGTCCAAAATTTGTCTACCTAGTACAAAGCCATTTTTATGGTGAGAGATAATACCTGGGAGGATCGAAAGAATCCTAAGCATGAAAAATTTAGAAATAATCTTATAGAAGGAATTGCAAAGAATAATAGGTCTGAAACCATCCATAGAGCCCGCTCTAGGTATTTTGGGAATCAGAACAATGAAATTGGAATTGGCTTCTCTCAAAAGAGACCAAGACCCAAAGAATTATCTGACTACAACACAAACATCCTTATCAATAATATTCCAGAAATTTTGAAAAAATAAAATAGGGAAGTCATCCAACCCTAGAAATTTCTCATCTTCAAAGGAAAAAAACAATAGCTTTAATCTCCTTATAGGACGTGATAGCTCTAAATTTAGCATTGGTCTCCCTATCAATAAGATTTGGGATAGTTGGTATGAGGTTCTCTTGATCCACTACTGAGAGAGCGGGGTCAGGCGTTAGGAGAGAAGAGAAGTAATCAAACAAATCCTTCTTTATTTCCTCCTCCTTCTCTAACTTACCATGTGTACTTGAAAGGGAAGAAATATTGTTAGATACTTTATGTTTTTGGGTAGTCAAATGGAAGAACCAAGTATTCTTATCCCCAATAGTCAACCAAAGGGCCCTCAATCTTTGGCACCAGAAAAGTTCCTCCTTAGAAACAATGTTATGATAATCAGCCAACAAAGAGTTATCCATCACCTTATTTTCCTCAGATAAACCCTCCTTCTAAATAATATCTTGTAGGTCTTTGAGATCTGATTGAATGATAGACTTGGACTCAAAGATGTCACTAAAGACCCCCTTATCCCACATTATAAATTTATAATTAACCATCTTAATATTCTTAAAAACCCTGAACATGGTCGTTCCCTCAATATAAACATCCTACCACTCTACAATTTTCCCTTCCAGCTCCTAATGGAAAAGCCACATTTTTTCAAATTTGAAAGGAATATTCCTTCTACCACAAAAAGAACTATCCAAAAATGAGATAGGGAAATGGTCAAAGCCAACTATATATAGAGAAGAAAGAGAGGAAGAGTACCTAAGGAGCCATTCTGAGGAAATAAGAGACCTATCAAGTGTGACTTGAATCAACCCCTCTCTTGCTCGCCTATTAGACCAAGTAAAATTCCTACCTCTAAGGTCCACATCCATAAGATCTTGGTTGTTAATAAAATCCATGAGATCCTAGCCGCTATTAGATTGTGAAGACACTCCACCATATTTCTCAAAGTCACTAAGAGGAGTATTAAAATCTCCCATCACCATCCAGCTACTATTCAGGAAGCTTCTTCTCACACCTTCTATTCTTTTCCAAAACTTAGCCTAGCCCATCTTAAAGTAAAGATAATAGATATTAGACAAAAACTAACAAAAACCATCCCTAATATGGTTAAACAGAACAAAAATAATATTTTCATTAGCGTCAATGAGTTCTCTAAATAATATTCAAGTTCCAGAAAGTAGTAGTACCATTGGAGGCTCCTTTAGAACTGCAACGAGAAACTCCACAGTCCTTAAATAAATTTATCTTTTCAACTTTCTCTCTAGACATTTTAGTTTCTTGGATCAAGATAATATCTAGCTTATGGTCCCTGAAAAAATTCCTAAGAAGATGTTTCTTATGAGGGCCATTCAACTCTCTAATGTTCCAGGATATGATCTTCATTTCTTACCCAGGGAAAAAACCTCATGGATGGTTCATTGTCTCCCATTTTCAATAATCTATCTTCTTTCTTTTTCTCTCATTAATTTTGGTGATCTTCTTCCACATATAGACTTAGGGATTCTAATATTTTCTCACCTTTCTCTTGTTGTGACACCAACTTGTGATCCCCTAGATTCAAGGTTCTCCTTTCCTTCCTGCTTCTATTTTCCATGGACTACATCATACCATGGCTCCTCTTCAATAACTTGGGAGGATTCAATCTCCTCAAGGAAATCTCCCCATCATCCAATCAGGGTTTCAAGAACATCTACAGAGTCAACATTCCTGACATTCTTCTGGACTTTGCTAGCAATAGAATTTGCTTACTACCCTTCTTTATTAGCTAATGAGTCCTCAACCCTAGATAGAATCTCATTGTCACCAGCATTTTTCTCATGGGGAAAGCTTCCCATAATATCTCCTTCTTCCATTTGATATTCTAGATCATTGTGACAAGTTTTCTCATTGGCTTCATCTCCAATAGCATTATTTCCATGATCATTTTCCACCATAGGTTGGATTGGGGGATAATCAAATATTTTTCTGATGACCGGGATAGAGTCTTTAAGACCTTATCCTTTACCCCCAAATGTACGATCTTCACATTGCTCAGAGATGGGTTCATTGAAATGGCCCACCTTGTCCTTTTGTGGGATTTTTTCCTTCCATATTTTCTTGACATCTTTATTTTGATCTAGATTTTCTATCTTTTCCTTCTGAACTCTTAGGGGAAATTACTTTGCTTTGTGACTTGAATTCAAGCAAGTAAAACAAGAAAAAGGCATAGCTTCAAATTTCACCGGTTGTATCCAGTTCCCCAACTTAGACATAATATTGATTCTTTGGGGGAGATCCACATTTTGAAGGATATTAACACAAGTTCTAGCATAGAAAAGATGAGACTTGGAAGCTATCATAGGATCTGTTAGGGCTATACAAATTTTTTTTAGCTCAAGTGTTGAGTCATGTGTTTCAGGGTTAAACCAGGTTCTATGTTGTTCAAAACCCTAGTAATTATGTTTTCAAACTTTGGGTTGTGGTCTAAAACCCTAAGGTTCTAGGGCGGGTTCTAATTTTGAGTTACTTTTTCTATCACTTAAAGTCATAAGAACCCATGTGTTCACTTTAACATTGGGCGGGGCCATATTTTGTTTATCCTATAGACCTAGTTCTTTAATATTTTATCTTAAGTCTAAATGACCCGCGTGCCTTTTAAAATTTACATCATGTGTCATGCAAATCTATTTTGATCCAACATATAGCATGATTCCTTCATCTCAAGATGCGGTCAATCTATCAATCAAGGCACTATAACTAAAGGCTACGTGTCTTTTGCAGGTGTGACATTGGTTAAAAGGTTATGATAAAGTATGAGAAGATTCAACTTGATCCGATGGACAATGCATTTCCTTCATCTTAAGATGTAGTTGATCTACCCTTCAAGACATTGTGCCTGAGTGACATTTGTCTAGCGGGTCTAGATGAATTTATAGAATTCAAGATAAAGGGTAATCACATTGGATCGGATCATGTGGTTGGTGTAAAGCCCTAGGCTAAAGATGATCAAGATCTATCTATTAAGGAATTGCACCTGAGTGACACCTGGCATATTGCGGGCCCTTGTGCAATGATAAATAATGAATTAAAGGTAGTTTAACTTAAAATTCATCTGACAGTTGTTGTGATCCCTTAATCACAAGATGTAGTCTGATTAAATATCAATAAATTGCACCTATCCACCACATGTCCCAATTGGGTCTGATCCCACAGTTTAAAGTGAAGTAAATATCATGCATCTTAGCTTTGATCTTGCGATTGGCGTAAAGCCTCAGCCTAGAGATGAAAAGCATTTAACCATTAAGGTATTGTGCCTAGCTTCCACATTTCCTATCTATGAGTTCAAACCTATAGTTAGTAAAGATGGTGATTAAGTAACTAGTAAACAAGTTAAGTTGAATCTGACAGCTGGCGTGATTCCTTAATCACACGATGTAAAATACATAACCATTGAGGCATTGCGCCCTGCTGCCACATGTCTTTCATAATCTTGTGGGACATGTAGTTATGAAGTAAAGGGAAAGGTTAATATGAAATCAAGTGGGTTTTGATCAGATGACAGCGTAAAGCCTCAAAGAAAAAGTAATCGAGATCTATCCATTAAGGCATTGTGCCAAGCTGCCACCTGTCCAAGATGATCGTTGGAAAGCCCAAGTAACCTAAAAAGAGATCTATGGATGAGTTTTGAAAGGGAGAAAGGTCTTTATATTGATCTTTGATACTATAGCCCATGCCTCCTATTACCATTTAACTACTTTTCAAAAATTTAAATCCTTGTCTTAGGGTTTTTAAGCGGTGTATCATGTCTTATTATAGGGCATTAATTGACAGAATTTGATATTTGTGGTTTTTCTTATACACATGTTGGATGCTGAGAGAATGAAAGTTGGGTGTCTTTGAATGCACTTAAATAGAGAATGTTATTTTAGGGCCATGGATAGTTTATTAATCAAGTTTTATCCCTGTCTGTGCTCTTTCCCATTAATGACTGGTCTTTTCTAGAATTGTAGAGGCCGAGATCAAATTTTATTCTTGAAAGGCTGAGATTTTTGATATTTTGTAGATGTGAAGATCCAATACTTTACTAGGGTATTTAATGCATGTAATACATTTCATTCTTTATTCTTTTTGCAGGGCATTGTTCTTCAGCTTCCCAAGATAGATGGCGGCCGAATTAAATTTTCTTCCCAACATAATCTTTTAAAAGAATGTTTTAGTCTGTATGACAGTGTTGCTTGGTTGTTGTAATGATTTTAATGTTCTCTGTCATGTAGTATTTTAACGATTTTATCCATAACCCTAAATGATCTGAATCTTTTTGCAATCCTTAGATTATAAAAGGACTTCCAAGATCATTTAGTAGAGGCTGGGAAAATTTGGGCAAGTAGCATAAGGCATAAATCTTTTACTATTTTCCAGTGAGTGTAGAAGATGTATATGTAGAGAGTATTATCATAGAAGCATAAAGTTACAAATATTTTGCATTTGTTGAAGTGGTGTATGATTTGAAACATTTTAGAGTTGAGATTGGTCTCTTTGTACTTAATACAATAATTCTAATTCAAGTCTCTCCTTTTTTTCTTGCCTCTTGAGTTTTGAATCTTCTGGTTCACTACATAAAATTTCTTTATGTATATGTTTTAGTCCATATTTTTGATCAAGGATCAAATTAAAATCTACTTTGGATAAGACATAGACTCTTTGGGTTTGTTTATATAAGGATTATTAATAAGTGTTTGGTTTGGAGTTATCTGTATTTATGGTTTTGAGTCCTTGACAATAGTTAGTTTCTATGTCCTGTATCTGAACTAGAATTATTTCCCAATGGATATATCATAGATTGGTAATTAGTATCTTCTACTTTGATATATATTTGAATAGGTTTGGCTATACTCTACCCTACCAAAATGTCAAAACCATTTTCAGTCCTTTTAAAGTTTTGTGGTTGTTGGTTGTGGTCCTGCATGGTAGAGAATAGTCACTGAATGAGTGATTATCATTTCATACTTTCTTGCCATTTATCTGTTGTTAAAATACAGAGTTCTAAGGAGTTGAAAAGAGTTAAATACAAATCTGGATTAGGTGTACCTACCTTGGTTTTGTAGAGCCAGAAGTGAAGAGGGCAGTCTTGTCCCTATAGTTGGTCTAGTTATCTTCTAGAGATTTCACACTTGGATCTAACCACTCCTAATATCAGTCTGAATATATTTTGGTGGATTTTCATAGCATAAAAATTTTAAACACCAACAAAATGGTGAATCTGATGGGGAGAGAGAAGTAAAAGTCTTTCTAAACCTTTCAAGGAATCTCTGGCATTCTACTATTTATTTTATTTGACCCATTCGAGTCACCAACAAAATGGTGACTCTGCTAGGGAGTTGACTTTTTAAAAGAACAAAGTTAGTCGTGTTTAGCCATATTGCAGTATTCATATTTGTTTGTGTTGTATTTTCCCAATTTGTTTGGGTGGGGACTCAAATAAATCTCTATAATTAGTGCTAAGTAATATTTATTGTTTTATATACATTTTCTCAATATGAATACCAGATCTAGAGTAAGAGAGCATCTTGAAGTTAAGTTGGAAGGTGGACTGTCAACTATTTCTAGGACTAGAAAGTCTTGTAGAGAAAAGAAGAAAAAATATAGTCCATCCCTAAGAAGACAAGGGGATGACACTAAAAAAGAAGATTCAATCCAAAATAGTCATGAAGAAAACACAACAGAATTTGAAGAAGCTCCATACTTAGGAATGGGTACATATGGAGATTACAATTCTCCTAGTGAGAAAGGAGAAAATGAATCTAATAATACTTCCTCAAAGTTTGAATATTCCTTTGAAGATGAAGATGAATATAATAGATTCCTCGAAGAGCAATGGATTATCAGAAGACAAAGAGAGAAAGAGATGAAAAAGAAGAAAAAACAAAATCAATGGCTGAAACAACAAGCAATAAAATATGTTGAAAAACTAAGAAGGATCAAGATAAGCTTGTCACTCACCAAAGTATTGATGCTCAAGGTTCTAAAGATAAAGGAAAAAATAAGGTGACATGAATTGAAATAGGTGAACCCAAAAGTCACAAATTTCCAATAGATCAAATGTTTAAGTTGGACATTGACCTTGACAAATCCAAAAGGGAGAAGGAAACCATGGCCAAAATGTTGGAGAAAGCAGAAGTAGATGCTGCTACTTTAGAGATGAAGAAGATGATTGATTTCCTCATGCAATTTTTTTGGAAATTCTCATGCTGGTGCTGAAAATGCTACAACATCAAATGCCAAAGCTTCTACCTTCCAAGATGATGATAGATTCCAAAGGAGAATAATTCATGCAGAAAGGTACAGGCAATTTTCTTTCATTGATATTCCTGGTTATCCTAATGCAGTCCCAAATGAGATTGGGGATAAACTTCCCAAATTTTTAGGAAATAATGTTATTAATTGTGAAGTACATTTAAGAAAATTTATTGATATCATGGATGACCTTAACATCATACACGAAGATGTCTTGATGAAAATTTTTGTTTAGTCTCTAGTTGAAGATGCTAGGGAATGGTTTATAGGGCTATCTCATGGTTCTATGGGGTCTATGGATGAAATGATAGATTTCTTTAAAGATCAATATGGTGATAAGACAAGTGAGGGATTCTTGTTAAATGTATTTAATAATATAAAGAAAAATTCAAATGAGGAAGTTGCCGAATTCAATACAAGATTCCAAAGAGCTATGCATAGGATTTTTCAGAAAATAAGGCTTGATGAAAATGTATGTATTGCTACATATTTAAATGATTTTGATTCCAAAATGGGATATTCTCTCTGAGAAAAGAATCCAAGAAGCCTTACTGAAGCTTATAAGATAGATGTTAATATAGAAATCAATATAAAAGTATCAGGAAAAATGGATAAAAGGGATGATGGGTGGTTTAGTAGGAGAAATCAAAAGAAACTAGAACATAAAGATTATAAAGCTCCACATAATAATAGTCCATCCCATAACAATTATAGTCAGCAACCAAAAATGCAAAATTATCCTTATGGTACCCAATTTAAGGATGAGAAACCTATTATCTCACAAACAAAGGACAAGCCTGACCATAGGACTCCTGATCCTTTGCATAAAAATTATGTCAATATATGCAATGATGATTATTGGTGTGAAGCTTTTGAAAACCCATATAATCCTGAATTTTGTGCTGTTGCTCTAGATATAAATTCAAATGAGGAAAAAGGAGAAGTAGAAGGTGAGTTGTGTGATTACAATGGTTATGCTATGACTTATTCTCATTCATATCCTGATGTAGATTCTGATAATGAAATTGAGAACCATGATATGTATGGTTCACAAGGTAGAGTAGAAGTATATCATCAACAAGTTTTGTCTGATAGTGAAGAAGAAAAGGTTGCTAATATAAAATGTTATGCTCTAAATAGTAAAGAGTTTACAATAGTGAGAATAACTTATGATGAGGAAAGAGAAATAATTACAAGTGATCTGGTTACTAAAGAAAGAAATAATTATAACTTGATAAATAGAGTAGTTAGTGATGCAAGTAGCAAACTAGATGGCATTTTTATCAAAGAAAACAAAGAAGACACAAAAGAAGGAAAGATCTGCTGAGAATGTAAGTAAGCCAAAATTCAAAATTGTAAACAAATAAAATGGTTCAAACATTATATATGATGAAGAATCCAAAACATCATAAACAAGTTTTTCCCCTCCTAAAGTAGAAAATAAGAAATCAAAGAAAGAACAGTCAACTCTAACCATTCAAGTTGAGGATAGTAATCTTGGTCTTGAGAAACAAAAATCCTCTGATGTAACATAAACCCCTATTGATATGGGGAAATTGTTGACACAAATGACTATTAAAGATCCATTTTTAGAATTGATGAGAATTAAGGAGCATAAGGAGAAAGTCCTCACAATGCTAGATGGGGTTTCTTCAATAAGATTCCAAAAACTAGAAGGTGTTGAAAAGATGAAAATTTTACAAGATAAGTCAGACAGCAAGGGAATAGGGTCTGAAGGAGTGATTTTGGAAATCCAAAAAAATTATTTGAATACAAATCATGTAAACACTTCCTCAGAAGTTGTTGATCCCTTTTTCTTAACTTTGGTTATTAATGGTAAGATGCAGAAAAATTGTATGATAGACTCTGGAGCATCTAATACTGTTATGCCTATAGAGATAATGAATTCAATGGGATTACAAGTTGACACTCCTCATGGAAGATGTCAGGAAATGGAATCCAAAGAAATCCCTATCATTGGTACTATTAAGGATTTTCCTTATAGGTTAGCAATATGTCCTAACAAAATGCTAATAATGAGTGTCTTGGTTGTTGATATTCCACCTCATTATGGCATGTTGCTATCAAGAAAATGGAGTTCTTCAATGGGTGGAAGTATCCAATGTGATTTGTCCTTTTCTACTTTCAATATTATTGGTGATAATGTCAAGGTGTCCCAGGAAAGTAGGACTCCTCATATGATTGAAGTAAATGAAGATACTGACATGAATTATTTTGTTGATATTGATATTGGATCTTTTCAAGTTCAAGATAATAGAGCTGAAGAAGGAACTCAAAATATGTTGTTATCTAATGATAAGAACAATTTGGTGGACCAGTGTGATTTGTGGACAATGTACTTTGATGGAGAAAGTTCTAAGGAAGGAGTTGGTGCAGGAATTCTATTGATAGCTCCTAGTGGTAAGACCTACAAGTTTTGTTTTACATTATTGTTTACATGTGCAAATAATGTTAAAAAGTATGAGGCTTTGTTAATTGGTCTAAGGATAGCCTCAAAATATAAGATAAAAAGTCTCAGAGTGATTGGAGACTCTAAATTGACAAAATATCAGGTTAGGTATAAATATGTTTCATAGAATCAGAGACTTAAGCAATATAGGAATGTTCTTTGGGATGAATTGGAAAACTTTTATACATTTGGTATTGATTGGGTAGATAGAAGTAAAAAAAAATGGTAGAATTATTAGATAACATTTCTTTAAGACCTGAAGATATTACATTTGCAGAAATTTCTAAAATATAAATTCAATCTAGGCCTTCAATGCCAGACAATGTTGAGAATTGGCAAGTTTTTGAAGATGACTTAGATATTCTGATATTTTTGAATTGTGAAGCAAACCTTTTAAACAAAGAAATGGATTTCAGTGGATGTGTTGAAACCTTGGATAATAAGGATACCATTTTTGGTAAAGAGGTGCTTCAATTGAAATCAAACAGAGTTCCCAAGGGGATAGTTATTCTTGAGAAGGTATTTGATAATAAAGACAAGTCTTTTTATGCAAATAAGGTAAGAAAAATTGAAGATTTGGAAGAAGTAAACATAGGAACAACTGAGAGCCCTAAGAATGTGTATATTGGTAAAATGTTGTCTCCTAAAATTAGTAAGTTATTAGTTGATCTTCTCAGAAAGTATAGGGATGTTTTTGTATGGTCCTATGATGATTTGAAGGACTATAAAGAATATTTGTTTCAACATGAGATTCCTTTAAAGGAGGGCACTAAGCCTTTCAGACAAAAACTGAGACCTATCTATCCCACCCTAGCACCAAAAATACAAGAAGAACTGAAGAAGTTGAAAGATGTTAGGATTATTAAAATCATCATACATTCTACATGGGTATCAAATTTGGTACGAGTGAGGAGGAAAAATGGAGATGTTAGACTTTGTGTAGACTTTAGAAATCTGAATGTGAGTTCATTGAAGGATAATTATGGTTTTCCAAATATGGAAACCATGTTACAAAGAGTTACTGGGTCTGAATTAATGTCTATGATGGATGGGTTCTTAGGATATAACCAAGTCATGGTTAAGGAGTCTGAACAATTCAAGACTGCATTCACCACACCATGGGGTACTTATGTCTATGTGAGAATTCCTTTTGGCTTAACAAACACTGAGGAAAATTTTTAGAAGGCCATGGATGTGGAATTTGTAGATTTCATAAATAACTTTTTAGTTATTTATCAAGATGATTTAATAGCTTATTCAACAAAAGAAGATCAATAGTGTGATCATCTTGAGAAGATTTTTGTTAGAGATTTGGAATATGAGGTCTCTTTCAACCCAAAGAAGAATGCTTTTGGAGTCATAGAGGGAAAGCTTCTATGACATATTGTATCTAAATATGGAGTAAGAATTGACCCTAAAAGGGTTGCTGCAATTGATAAAATCCCTCAGCCAAAGAATGTCAAGGGCATCCAATCCTTCTTTGGACAAGTGAACTTTCTAAGGAGATTTGTTACAAATTTTGCAGAAGTTAGTCTCCCTATTTAAAAGATGATGAAGAAAGGAGCCAAGATGGAATGGAGTGAAGAAGCATCTAAAGCATTCTCAGGTATAAAAAATCTATTAAAGATGCTCCTATTTTAAGAACACCTAATTATGATAAGCCTTTATAGATTTTCTCCTTTACTTCTTATAAAACTATTGCTGGAGTATTATTGCAGAAGAATTTAGAGGGCTTTGAACAACCCATTTTTTTTGTAATTTTTTATAGGCATAAAAATTAAAGTATGATATTATGGAAAAAATAAGCATATGCTCTGGTTAAAGTTGTCAAAGCTTTTAGATGCTATTTAGTAGGAGTAACTATTATTGCTTATGTGCCAAGTGCTACTATGAAAGGCATTCTATTTCAATAGGAATTTTGAGGAAGAAGGTGTAGATGGATAAATAAAATCCAAGAGTTCAATATTGAAATTCAAATCACAAAATTTGTCAGAGGCCTAAGACTTGCAAAATTAATGGCCCAAAGTAATTTAGATGCAAATCAAATAAATATTTTAGAAGAAGAGTAGAGGACTAATATTTGTGATATGGATTGTTGTGAATAGTATAAAGATATCATTGGATATTTATAGAGAATGATATTGCCTCCTGAAATGGATGAAAATAGAAAGAGAATAGTCAAGCTGTATGCCATTAAGTATGCAATAATACAAGGTTAGCTATGGTGGAGGATCAATGAAGGAGTGTTTCTCAAGTGTGTGGACTATGATAAATCTAAGAACTTGTTGGAACAAATGCATAATGGTGCATGTGGAGGCCTTTATATGGCTAAGAATACTGCACATAAGATTATGAGGTCTGATTTTTGGTGGCCTACTATCTTCAAGGATGCCCATAGCTATGTCAAGAAATGTGATGCTTGCCAAAGATTTGCAGGTAAGCTTAAGTTTAGTGGGAATTTAACTTTGAGGCCTATTGTAGTTTATGTACCTTTTCAAAAGTGGGGAATGGATTTCATTGGAGAGATTCCAAACAAATCTATTGGAGGTCATTCATGGATTTTGGTTGCAAATTGTTACTTTACTAAGTGGGTTGAAGTAATTCTCACCAAAAAGGCTACTAGTAAGGTTGTTATTGATTTTATGCTACAAAATATTCTCACTAGGTTTGGTTGTCCTGAAATTATTACGATAGATAATGCTATGTGTTTCAGATCTACAAAGTTTAGTAATTTCTGCCAGCAGTATGGAATCCAAATTTCTTATTCTTCCCCATATCACCCATAGGGAAATGGGCAAGCTGAGTCCAGTAATAAAATCTTGATAAAGATTTTAAAATGAATATTGGATAAGAATAAAAGGGCTTGGGATTCAAAGTTGCAACAAGCCTTGTGGACTAACAGAGTAATAGTTAATAAAGCCATTAGTTGTGCACCCTTTGATTTAGTTTATGGCATACATGCTAGGTTTCCACAAAATAATTTATTTCAAATGTACAAATTTATCCAGAAATATGATGATGAACTAGATGATGAAATGAAGATCAGAATGGATGATTTGATATAGTTGGATGAGTCAAGAAGGGAAGCACATGACAAAAATGTTAGGTTGCAGCTTCAATATAAGGATCTGTATGACAAAAGGACCATTTCAAGAAGTTTTGAAACTATTGATTTGGTCTTAATGTGGAATGCTAGATTGGAGGATATAAAAAAACATGGGAAGTTTGATCCTATATGGTTAGGACCATATATCATTGACAATAAGTGGGGTTCTAATTATTATATCTTGAAGGATTTAACTTAAAATTTTTTGGAATTGCCTTCTCATGGATAGTTCCTAAAGCTATATTTCTCTTAAGGTTTCTTTTTGAATCCATGAGCAGTTGAATGTAAATAAGTTTTGTGTACATATTCCTTTTTTGTTGGATGTAGGTTAGTTTCTTTTCTTGTAGGTGGTCTTCTCTGCTCAAAAATTCTGGAATCTTGTCATGCCTACAAGAGGCATTCATCCCCAATTAGAGCCAATGTTAGGGCTATACAAAAAAAAATTAGCTCAAGTGTTGAGTCATGTGTTTCAAGCTTAAACCAGGTTCTGTGTTGTACAAAACCCTAGTAATTATGTTTTCAAACTTTGGGCCATGGTCTAAAACCCTAAGGTTCTAGGGAGGGTTCTAATTTTGAGTTACTTTTTCTATCAGTTAAAGTCTTAAGGACCCATGTGTTCACTTTAACATCAGGTAGGGGCATATTTTGTTTATCCTATAGACCTAGCACTTTGATATTTTATCCTAATTCTAAATTCCTAGTGGGCCTTTTAAAGTTTACATCATGTGTTGTGCATCTCTGTTTTGATCTAAAAGACAGCGTGATTCCTTCATCACAAGATGTGGTCAACATATCAATCAAGGCATTGTGCCTAAAGGCCACGTGTCTTTGGCAGGTCTGACATTGGTTAAAAGGTTATGATAAAGTGTGAGAAGATTCAACTTGATTTGACGGACAGTGCATTACCTTCATCTTAAGATGTGATCGATCTACCCTTCAAGGCATTGCGCCTGAGTGACATCTATCTAGTGGGTCCAGATGAAGTTAGAGAAGTCAAGATAAAGGGTAATCACATTGGATCTGATCGTACGATTGGCATAAAGCCTTAGGCTAAAGATGATCAAGATCTATCTATTAAGGCATTGCACCTGAGTGATACTGGCATATGTTAGGCCCTTGTGTAGAGATAAAGAATGAAGTAAAGGTATTGTGATTTAAAATTCATCCAACAGTTGGCATGATCCCTTAATCACAAGATGTGTTCTGATTAACTATCAAGAAATTACGCGTATCCACCAAGTGTCCCAAGTGGGTCCGATCCCGTAGTTTAATGTAAAGTAAATAGCATGCATCTTAGCTTTGATCTTGTGGCTGGCATAAAGCCTCATCCTAGAGATGAAAAATATTTAGCCATTAAGGCATTGCACCTAGCTTCCGCATGTCCTATCTATGAGTTCAAACCTATAGTTAGTAAATATGGTGATTAAGTAACCAGTAATCAAGTTAAGTCAAATCTGACAGATGGCGTGATTCCTTAATCACAAGATGCAAAATAGATAACCATTGAGGCATTGTGCCTTGCGGCCACATGTCTTTGATAAGGTTTTGGGACTTGAAGTTATGAAGTACAGGGTAAGGTTAATATGAAATCAAGTGGGTTTTGATTGGACGGACAACATAAAGCGTCAAATAAAAAGTAATTGAGATCTAGCCATTAAGACATTGTGCCAAGATGCCACCTCTCCAAGATGATCATTGGAAAGCACAAGTAACCTAAAAAGAGATCTATGGATCAGTTTAAAAGGGAGAAAGGTCTTGATCTTGATCGTTGATACTAAATCTTGTGCTTCTTGTGACCATTTAAATATTTTTCAAATTTTTAAATCCTTGTCTTAGGGTTTTTAAGCGGTGGATCATGTCTTATTATAGGGCATTAATTAATATAATTTGATCTTTGTGGTTTTTATTATACACCTATTGGATGCTGAGAGAATGAAAGTTGGGTGGCTTTGAATGCACTTGAAAAAAGAATGTTATTTTAGGACCTTGGATAGTTTATTAATCAAGTTTTATCCTTGTCTATGCTCTTTCCCACTAATGACTGGTCTTTTGTAGAATTGTAGAGGCTGAGATCAAATTTCATTCTTGAAAGGCTGAGATTTTTGATATTTTATAGATTTAAAGAGCCACGACTTTACCAGGGTATTTAATGCATGTCAGACATTTCATTCTTTATTCTTGTTGCATGGCATTGTTCTGCAACTTCCCAAAATAGATGGTGGCCAAATCAGATTTTCTTCCCAACAAAATGTTTTAAAATAATGTTTTAGTCTGTATGAGTGTTGCTTGGTTGTTGTAATGATTTTAATGTTCTTTGTCATGTAGTATTTTATTGAGTTTTATCCCTAAACCTAAATGATCCAAATCTTGTTGTAGTCCTTGGCTTATAAAAGGACTTCCAAGATCATTTAGTAGAGGCTTGAAAAATTTGGGCAAGTAGCATAAGGCATAAAGCTTTTGTTAAGTTTTAGGATAGTTGCAAATGTAATAACACTCTATGTTGTATGTATTTTCCAAATGCAACAATCTCTCTTTCATTTATATTGGGAATGAGGATAGGAGAGACATATCCCTTCATGGGATATGTCTATTCATTATTATTTATAAGAAAGGACATGCCTCCTCCCATTAATTATAATTTAATCAATCTTATAATGCTTCATCAATCAATTATTAATTAAGAATAATATAATAATATAATATTAAATATTCAATTTCATATGATTAATAATAATATAACATATATATTATATTATTATTAATCAACATATATTATATGTATTCCAATGATCATACGACTAAAGCTACAAACATTAACACTCCCTCTTAGCTAGGGAGGATGATCAAACAAAATGTGTAGTGGTCTCCCCTGTCAACACTTATGACCCTTACCATATCTATACAAAATATCAACACTCCCTCTTAGTTAGGGAAGATACAATTCATCAAAAAACAATTCAAAAAAGATTCATTACTTTTAAGAGAGAAGATATCACCTCATCGTGATATCAAGAGATATGGTCTGACCAAGAATATCAAGTCTCATGATATTCACCATAACTCAAAAAATATTTTAGATATCACCTCAATATGATATCAGTGATATGGTCTGACCAAGAATATCAAGTCTCATTATATTCACCATAACTCAAAGTATTTTAGATATCACCTCAATGTGATATCAGAGATATGGTCTGACCAAGAATATCAAGTATCATGATATTCACCATAACTCATAGATTTATAAATATCATCTCATGATATTGGGATTATTTGTCATAGAATATCAAGTCGCATGATATTCTCCAAATACTTAGAGTAATGGCCTACCAATATCAAGTCACATGATGCCAACCAAGTACTCAAAAGATGTCCATAGGTAAAGTGTACATACCATAGGAACATTCATATCATCTATCATGATCTATTTCAGTCATCATAAGATGTCTATCATGATAGAAGATCAAGTTATTGTAATATTGTCACCTTTCAATAACTTTAACAAATACAAATGATAATCATTTGGAAGTCGTCTCTTCCTCATGATTTACACAGGGGGCAGGCCCAATAAAATATGGAGTCACACACATGAAATCCACCATGCCTCAACATAGAGGGTGAAAACAAGGGATTTCACCTTGAACTTCTCTCATACAAAAGAGCTCATTGAGTAGATATCAATCTGTTGATCATCCAAGATTTCTTAAGATGAATTTTCAGACTCCCTCTGAGTCTAGTATCAATCTTTTAGCTCCTCATCCAAAGTTACATCTTAAGAGTCAGAATCCCTTTTAATCTAATCTTCTCTTTCCTACAAGATCATCTCCAGAAAAGATCAAGACAAATAGCTCTTATAGTACGTATATAAATACAAATGAGAGAGAGAGACTATAGTGAGTAGATAAATGTAATATTCAAAGATAATAAATACTTATTTGCACATCAACATCCTTGATAGAAGGTGCTTCAATGAAGGTCCATATACATCAAATCATAAAACACCTTATCATTTATTGGAGAGACATCTCCCCTTTGAATCATCTCCCCACACTAAGCATGGAAATATAATATTGGTTATTATTCTCCCCCCACAATGTACAATTCCCACTCTTATATCGTTGAACAATTATCATGTCTTCTTATGAAATGAATTGATTTATCCAAGAGGGGTCACACTATATAATTAATTATTTCTTTCTAGAAAGAGACACACTTCCTTTAATACATTCTTCTTTGTTAATGCTTTACCATGATAATAACAAATTAATATATCTATTTAATGAAAGTCACTTTCAGGAATTTCACATAGACCCGTACACATTTCATCATAAATTTTGAATCCAAGCCTTTCTCTCTTATCGCTTTGGTGAGATTATTTTAAATTCATTTTTCACTAAAATATCCAAAATTTATAAAAATCCAACGGTGGATTTGTGTGATATGGTCATTTAAAGGAGTCTCTTTTTTCTTAGGCAGTCACACATTCACCATCAACAAACTGTTCTTTTACATTTGTAGTCTGGCTCTAATACCATACTAAGTTTGAGGATAGACACAAATGTAATAACACTCTTTGTTGTATGTATTTTCCAAATGCAATAATATATCTTTCATTTATATTCAGAATGAGGATAGGAGAGACATGTCCCTTCATGGGACATGTCTATTCATTATTATTTATAAGAAAGGACATGCCTCTTCCCATGAATTATAATTTAATCAATCTTATAATGTTTCATCAATAAATTATTAATTAAGAATAATATAATAATATAATATTAAATACTAAATTTTATATGATTAATAATAATATAACATATATATTATATTATTATTAATCAACATATATTATATGTATTCTAATGATCATACGACCGAAGCTACAAACATTAACACCTTTAACTATTTTCTAGTGAGTGTAGCAAATGTATATCTAGAGATTATTATCATAGAAGCATAAAGTTACAAATATTTTTCTTTTTTTTGAAGTGGTTTATGATTTAAAACATTTTGGAATTGAAATTGGTCTCTTTGTACTTAATACAACAACTCTGATTCAAGTCTCTCCTTTTTTTCTTGCGTCTTGAGTTTTGAATCTTCTAGTTCACTACATAAAATTTCTTTATGTTTATATTTTAGTCCATAGTTTTGATCAAGGATCAAATTAAAATATGCTTTGGATAAGACATAGACTCTTTGGGTTTTTCTATATAAGGATTATTAAGAAGTATTTGGTCTAGACTTATATGTATTTATGGTTTTGAGTCCTTGACAATAGTTAGTTTTTCTGTCCTATATCTGAACTAGAATCATTTCCCAATGGATAAAGCACTGATCAATAAATAATATCTTCTACTTTGATACATATCTGAATAGTTTTGGCTATACTCTTCCCTATCATAACATCTAAACCATTTTTAGTCCTTTTAAAGTTTTGATGTTGTTGGTTGTGGTCCTACATGGTAGAGAATAGTCATTGAATTAATGGTTATCATTTCATACTTTCTTGCCATTTATCTATTGTTAAAATCCAGATTTCTAAGGAGTTGAAAAGAGTTAAATACCAATCTAGATTAGGTGTACCCATATTGGTTTTGCAGAGATAGAAGTGCAAAGGGCAGTCTTGTCCTTATAGTTGGTCTAGTTATCTTCCAGAGCTTCCACACTTGGAGCTAACCACTCCTAATATCACTCTAAAGCTATATTGGTGGATTTTCATAGCATAATAGTTTTAAACACCAACAGGATCAATAGAGAAAATTTCCCCAAAGGAACTATCTAACCTCGCAAGCACATCCTCATTCCAATATTCCAGTGACAAACTAGGAAATTGAACCCAGACATGAGCAGGAACAAAAAGGAAGAATCATTTAAATCAAGGTCTGGAGACCATTTATGAAGAGCCAAAGATGACATGTCGACCATCCAAGGACCTCCACACATAATTTTAGATCTATCTATTCGCATTTTGACTTCCTGAGGATGCATGAATCATTTTGTGCTGTCATCATGGCAACAAAGTCATGTTTAGTTTCTGTCTTAAAAGACAAAATGACTAAGTATGGAAAATAGAGCAGACAAATATACTCAGTGATCAGCACATCAGTGCACGTGCAAGAGATTGAGTCAGCATATGTGCATTTAGATATATGTTGTATGACACATGTACATGCTACATCCAGACATGCATAGTATGGAAGAACATCACGATGAAGTTATAGGTAGATCAGTAGACCAGCAGTCCAGAAGACAGAGCATGGAAGCCAACTAGTGTTTTGATCAGTGTGAATTATTTTTTAATGTAATGGCTAAGCACATTTGGTTATATTTTTGTAATAATGTAATTAGCATTGTAGTAAACATGCTTGAGTTGACTTGTTTAGAAGCGTTGTGTATTTTGTTTTAGGGCCGACTAGAGTTTTGTTTTGGGTCACGCCTATTCAGATATGAATGTATAAGTATGTAATGTAAAGATATGTTACAAGTGTCAATTACTATGTAAGAGGATGATATAGAAGAGAATTTTAATGAAGTTAGTATATAATATAGCTCTTTAAGAGAGTAAGAGCATCACAAAACTGATCAGACAATAGTGTCATCACAATAGTTCACTTTTGATATAGTGTATATCAACTTTCAGAAGGTTGTAGCCTTCATCCTATTGGGAAGTGAGCCTAGGAAGTGAGCCATATACCTTTAATAGGGTTTTGTAAAATACTCCTAATAGGGTCAGACCTTTAACCAAGACATTGTACTCATATTGTAAAGACTACTTCTAACAGGGCAAAGGAACTTTAACAGGTTCACTATACCTAGTACAATATTTGTGGGTACTAACTCCCACCGGGGTTTTACTTTGATCAAGGTTTCCCCATAATCATATCATGTGTTATGAGTTCTTATGTTAAACTTCATTCTATGTATGTTTGATTTATGTATAAGTTGCTGAAAAGTAATTAAGAGACAAACACTGATTCACCCTCCCTCTCAGTGTTTCCAACAATTTGTATTAGAGCTCTGGTCCTTAGAAAATAATTTTAACCACTTGAGGAGATCATGGACTCAGCAGAAGAAAAATATTTAAAAAATAATCTTGAAGTAGCTCTTGAAGATCTTGATAGATTTGAAAAAGAAAATGAAGAACTTAGACTAAAAGTTGATGGCTCACAAATGCTTATCAAGAAATTAAGATAATATTTGAAAGATTGTTCTACAAGTGATTTAGGGAAAATGATCAAAAATCTCAATGAAGAGAATATGTCTCTAAAAGATAAAGTTGAAAATTTGGATGAACAGCTCACAAACAACCAATTGCTATTGAAGAAAAGATCAAAGAAAGAAAAAAAATAGATGATGAACTCTTGAAAGCAAAAATGAGAGTCCTGGAATTGGCAAACATGAAGAAGAAGTTGGAATCTGAATTAACAGAAGCAAAGGATAATACTGATAAACTCCACACAAGTTTTGATTCACTTCAATCTTAGCTTAATGCACAAAATAAAAAAGGTGACACTACTGGTCTTGGATACAGTGTAGCACAAATTGAAATCAACTCTTTGAAAGAAAGAAAGAAAGATCACGAAGCACCTTCCAAGGTAAAGAAAGTTGAAAGTGTTACAGAGATTAAAATAGATCCACCTAAAGGAGAAATCAAGCAAGTTAACAAAACTTGTTATGCATGTAACAAACATGGTCATTTGGCAAGAGATTGCAAAGAGGTAAGACCTTTCAATGGTTACTGTTTCTCCTGTAATAATTTTGGTCACAGGGCTGTATATTGCAGAACAAGTCAAAGAAATCAGTCACAATAGAATCTAAGAAGAATGAATCAAAATAATCAGAGAAATCAACCTCAAAGTAATTTGCAGAACACCACATGTCAGATATGTAACTACAATGGACACACGACAAATCAGTGTAGCATGATGAACAAAAGCATCAAACCTCCTATCATTTTTCACACATGTGGAAAGGCTGGACACATCTCAAGGTTTTTTAGATCCAAAACTCAAAAGCAAGAGGATCCTAAAAAGTCACTATTTGAAGAAGAAGGAGAAGTTAAGTTTGTTCAGGAAAAAGAAGATTCAAGCAAAATTTGGGTTGAAGTAAAGAAGGACAATAATGTTGACAAAGTAGTTGATGCATCCACAAGGGACGCACCCTCTACTTCTTCTTGAATAGACCTTCTTGGTCTTAAGGGGAGCTATTCTAGCTCAGGACCCCTGCATAGTTGGTATACTCACCTCTGAGTATGCACCTATGCATTCATGGTTATAAGCACATAATATTGCAGTATCCATACATGCATTGTCTAAAAAGCATCGGGATCAAAGTTTCAAAATCTCTGAGTAATTTGCGTATGGTTGCAAACATTAAATGCGGTAGATTGTACAAAAGAAAGTAAGTGTTTGATCTTCTTCACACTTGCATTCAAGATCACAAAATTTGGAGAGCATTGGAGCACTAGACATCAAGGCATGGAAGCATAACAGATTTGGTAGTTAAGAGAATGGATAAGAAGTTTGGAACGAAACCCTAGCAGTCACGCCGTTTCAAAATTTCATGAAACCCTACTTAAGCAAGTTCCAACTATGGTGGCTCTAGTAGTATTTGATATTGTAGAGAGGAAGAGATTTATATTCAAGAAACATCCATTCAAATCCATACTGGATGATGTGGAATGAGCTTTCCCCAAAACCCCACTAGGTGTTGTTCACATGGAAGATATTTGTGCGTACATTTACTGTAAGAAGGAAATAGTAGGAGATGTCAACATAGCCACTCATATGGGATCTATGATGAAACCTGATTACACATTCAAGGATGAGTTCACACACTTGATAGATAACCCTATTTTTGAATACTCTAATGCGCATGAGTTTGATGAGCCAGAATGGGTGAAGATTTTGCTAAGCAGAATACATTATGATCTTTATTGGATTGGTGAGGTTCCTGTGTGCATCACTATAGACCTAATCCATGAATTAATAGGACTTCCCAAGATTGGACCAGTTTTTCCTACTGGCAAGGATGTCAAGAAGAAAATTGAACAAGTTTTCCTATCTAGAAGTGACATGCGCGGAATGACAGTTGACCCTATCAAAGAAGATGACATAAAACTTTTAACAATGATACTTGGGTATAAGTTTCAGCAAGCAAGCAGGTTGAATAGTGTCTCTGCAGCAACAGTCCTAGCAGCTATCAGAATGGTGAAGGACAACACTCATTACAACCTATGTGATATCTTACACGGTCAATTGATTGACAACATTCGAATCATCAAGAATGACAGGAGCAAGACATTTAGGTTTGGATCTTTGATCATCTATTTGTACTTCCATATTGTTGGAAAGGTTGCAAACCTTTACCTAGACAGGAGAAAACCCACAATGTCTTAGATTTCTCTTAAGGTCACTTTAGAGAGTAGTGCAAGGGACACCATGGATATGGATATTAAGACATTCAGGATCAAAATGAAGAATAGGTTCAGATTATCTGAGAAGATAGTTGAAAAATATAAGGATACCATATGTTTCATGGTAGAAATAAATTGCACTTGCATGGAGGTAGTTGAACCTAGAACCAAATGGATCCATCCTCTTGGTTCTGAAGTGGAAGAACATGTGTTAGAAGGATATGCACAAGTTCTATTATCTGCGCACAAAGATCCTAATGAGCCTAGGTGGTGCACCTACAGAGAGAATACCAATGAAGTGGATACTATCTTACACAAAGCTGATAATAAAAGGAAAGCATCCAGAATTACATCTAACATACTAAAATATCATGGAGTCACTCAAGAAGATCTTGAAAAAGCTAGAGATGCCAAGATAGCAAAAGAACTTGAGAAGGCTGAACAGATCCAGAAGAAGAAGAAAGTAGAGAGAACCTCTGCACCCTCTACCACCATTGATTTAGACTCATCTCCACTATCTACACCAAGCAAGAAGACTAGAGGAAGAAAATAGGCACCCACAAATTCACCCATCCTCAAGGAACACTCAGAGCAAAGAAAAGAATACTCAAGCTCCTCTTGAGGTAGGATTTAAACCTATTCTAAATGTTTTGAGGAATAGGATTGTAAATGAAGGGAGGTTAGATACACTTTCTGAAGTCTATGACAAGTATTAAGAAATTGATAAGACCGAGATACATTCTATGATCATATCTCATATGATCAAGTTTAAGAAGATAGTTCTTGAACTCAAGATAGTGATACCGGATCAGTTATGGAACTTATTGGAGATCATGAAAAGACATGCAATAGAGGAAGACATGAAGATTAGAGAAGAAACATTGGATACTCTTCTCCCTGTATGATCACATGATGAGAAGGCTATATTATTAGATCTGGTGAAGCCTCATCTCTACACCAAGATAAGGACCCTACAGATTATGAACAAAGAATATGAGCAGATAGGTAAAGAGACTGAAAAGGCATTTGCACAAGTGTTTATGGATAGACACATGTATCCACCAACGACGCCTACTACTAAGGAAACTCTAGCTCCTCCTAAACATGCTACAAAACAAGTGATTCAGATAGCGCCTATGATAAGTCCACAGGTTTCAGTGCCCACAGTGACAATAACTTCGGATACAGATAAAGACTCAGAAGACACTATACTAGTTGATAATATAAAGAGATCCATGACTGCATCTGAAAAAAATATGGACAAAGTTGATAAGGCATTTGTAAGCACTGAAGAAATGTGCACTGATGATACATCTGCACAATAGGATGAAGTTCCCATCAATGATCCAATTGACATAAATGAAGAAAAATATACTCAAGGTGATAAGACACCAATAAAAAATATACCAGTAAAATTTGAATGCATGGATACCAGTCAGAACTCTATATTCTCACCATCCACTCAACCATCTACCTCATTGTTGTCAAGGTTAACTCCTGATTCAACAAGTTTAGATGCATGGGGAGAATAAGACCTAATTAAGATCAGCGTTCTTGCTATGGAAAAGGAAAAAGAGAAACAAGTGATGAGGAACCCTCACTTTTTGGAAATAGTAAACATATTGAATGACTTAGTGCCTCCTAATTAGAAAGTAGCCAAAGTCTAATCAGTTGAAGATGTGGACAACATTTTGACAAACTTCAAATCACAATTTACAAGTTTAGTAGACTTTGATACTAAAATTGCTGAAGATGAATACAAAAAGGAGAGACTAAATGATTTGGTAAAGAACTTTACCTTAGACTTGAACTCCTTAAAGATTGGGCAATCCATACTGAAAGATTTGGCAGCTAAGGGAAAGAAAGTTATAGCCAACTGCATGGACAAAATGAAGTTCATCTCTGAGCACATTAAAAAGGTAGAAGAGGTAGATTTAATGGTGGATTGCATCAGAAAATCAGTTGAAACATCCACAAAAGACATGAACATTTGCAATAATGTCTATCAAGGATAGTTGAATAAAATTGAGAAGGCAAAATTGGAAATCAGCAAGATAAGAATAAGACAAACCCAGTTGAGAAATGCATTTGTGCCATCTCTAGCAGTCCTTAATGAGAACATCAAATAGATTGATGACACCATGGTGACATATGATCAAGGTCCTTGCATGGATCTAACAAAAATAGAGAAACTGACTTATGTCCTATGCGCGCATCTTCAGACAATTGATGCTATGAAAGTATTTTGGCAGAAAGAGATCCAATCTCTTCAGATTGTGTACCCTAAAGTTTACATGGAGTAAGTATGTAGAAGAATTACAAGTTTTTGTACACCTTTGTCATTAATGTCAAAGGGGGAGTAATATAGAATGTGTATATATGGAGAAGTATATGTATATATCAATAAGATGTTATGATATACAGTCATTTTTTTTTGTGTTAAGTAATTTTGAGTAACTTGGCCACATTCCTTTGTTGCTATAAATGACAAAGGGGGAGATTATTGGCAAGTTGAATTCCTAAGGATGCATGAATCATTTTGTGTAGTCATCATGGCAAAAAAGTCATGTTTAGTTTCTGTCTTAAAAGACAAAATGACTAAGTATGGAAAACATAACAGACAGAGATACTCAACGATCAGCACATCAACGCACATGTGAGAGATTGAGTCAGCGTATGCATGTTTAGATATATGTTTTATGACACATGTACATGCTACATCTAGACACACATAGTATGGAACAACAGTACGACAAAGTTACAGGTAGATCAGTAGACCAGCAGTCTAGAAGGCAGAGCATGGAAGTCGACTAGTGTTTTGATCAGCGTGAATTATTTTGTAATGTAATGGCTAAGCACCTTTGGTTATATGTTTTTAATAATGTAATTATCATTGTAGTAAACACGCTTGAGCTGAATTGTTCAGAAGCGTTGTGTATTTTGTTTTAGGGTCGACTAGAGTTTTGTTTTGGGTCGCGCCTATTCAGATATGAACATATAAGTATGTAATGTAAAGATATGTTACAAGTGTCGATTACTATGTAAGAGGAAGATACAAAAGAGAAGTATAATGAAGTCAGTATATGATATAGCTCTTTAAGAGAGTAAGAGCATTCACGCATACACAAAACTGATCAGACAATAGTGTCATCACAGCAATTCACTTTTGATATAGTGTATATCAACTTTCATAAGGTTGTATCCTTCATCCTATTGGGAAGTGAGCCTAGGTAGTGAGCCATATACCTTTAACAGGGTTTTGTAAAAGACTCCTAACAGGGTTTGACCTTTAACCAGGTCATTGTACTCATATTGTAAAGACTGCTTCTACCAGGGCAAAGGAACTTTAACAGGTTCATTATACCTAGTACAATATTTGTGGGTACTAACTCCCACTAGGGTTTTCCTCTGATCAAGGTTTCCTCATAATCATATCATGTGTTATGATTTCTTATGTTAAGCTTCATTCTATGTATGTTTTATTTATGTATAAGTTGCTGAAAAGTAATTAATAGACAAACACTGATTCACCCCCCCCTCTCAGTGTTTCTAGCACTATCTTCTCCATTAGAAAATTCAAAGGAGAAGAAACCTTCTGACATCATAGAAATATCATTTTTCCCCTTTAAGAACCACTTCTTTTGAGCATACTATCTAACCACTTCAATATTGGGTCTAGGCCCTACAAATTTTCCTACTAGAGTAAGGGCCATTCACAAAACTGAATGATCAATGATAGGAATGGGAACAATAATTTCAAACTCTCCCTTAGCCAGGTTTGAGACAATGTTAATATCAGGGACTAAAGATTTACTTATAGGTTTCACCTGAAATAAGGAAGACCACTTGCCTCTAGCTCCTAGCTTCTTCTCAAGGGCATCAGGTAGAGTATTCCCTTCTTTGATTCCCACCAATTCTGGAAAAGTCCCACCAACAAAAGATATATTTTTGTTCACATTAATCTTGTTATCAACACACTCAGTTGACTTCTAGCCAATCTGACCCTGAGCCAAAGATTCTCTAGCAAGTGGAGCCCCACCTTTCGAATTTTAAATCATGTTCATGCCTGAAGTCTCCACCATGAATTAATTATTGTTACTTCCAACAATAATATCAATTTTATATCGATTAATAATATTAAGTAATAGGGTTTTGAAGAATTCACTATAAGGAATGCATTAAAATATATTTGTATATTATGGTTCGTGATAGTCCTCCCCTCCAAAATTTTATTTTCCTCAAGAAACAATATACTTTCTACTTATGATTTAATAAGAGAGATTGGTAATTGAACTTAAAACAATATTTCTTATTTTTGAGAGAAATTATTTTAGACCATCACATGAGGGTACCAATTTGAGTTTTCCTAGCAATATATCTGGATGATAATATGCCACCAATTCATTTCTCTCTAGTTATTCTATTATTCTAGATAAACCCAATAGAGTAAACACTTGAAAACATATATATGAATAGGTGAAGACACAAAGTATTCACAAAGCATACACATTAATGCATGAAGACACGTACGATACATGTAGGTGCATGAAAACACAAGAATACATAGAGTATACACATATTACATGCACTTTAATATTTATTTTTATTGACTAGAATTATTCCATATTCTATATTTTACCCTGCAGGATGGTAGGATCATGCTCTGATACCACTATAATGTCCCTTCTTGTTTCCTTACATAAATTCCCTGCAAAATCATCATTAGTAGAAGATAACATATAATATTCAACTCTTAATTTCTATATTGTAAGTTAGTAAGGAGGATTTGATCCTAACAACTGCCTCTAGGTCAGGCTTCATAGGATTCCAGATTCCCCACTTGAAGGATATAGGATACATTTTAAGAAAACTAAACTATCGGCACATCTTCCCATACAAAACTGCTCCTAGTATCTCTTACAAATGATAGATGTTATCCAAGCCTACACATATACATACGACTGGCTATCAATATATATACTTCTTACATGAGATTATAATAATCTCAAGACTAAGGAAAATATAACAATTTCCTCTAGCCCCATCCAGATATAGGAATCTATCTCTAATGAATATAATATTCATTCTATATGGTATCCATAGCATCATCTGTTAGTAATAACTGAGAGTGGGGGGGGGGGGGGGGAATAAANGGGGGGGGTGAATAAATGACCTCAAAAATTAATCCTTAAATCAACCCTTTATACTTATAACCATAGATTATGCCTCTAGTTATCTTCTGTCCTACAAGATGAATGCCTTGAAATACTTTAACAATTTACTACTTGTCAGATTGCTTTGTAAACCTTCCTTCTGTATGATTATCGATAAGCAGTCATCTATTTATTGAAACACAATAAATATGCAGAGTATACTGATAAATCCAGAAATGCATATGTGAAATGTAAAATAGTAAAGTGATAAACCATAAACACATAACACAAGGATTTTAACGTGGAAACCCTGTTAAGAGAAAAACCACTGGGACCGGTACCCCAGATTTTCACTCTTCTAAAGTGAGCCCTATTAAGAGCCAACCCCGTTAAAGGTTAAAAACACACTATTAGGTGTGACCTTTTTAGAGGATTTAGAAATATTTTGTCAACTAGTATCTGGCATATAATGTTGCCATCCTTGATCAAACACTCACTTGGCCTGTCAATAGGTATCAAGCATATCAATTGCTACTTTTGTGATCAAACTTTTTGATACTCCTTGGGATGTATCTCAATTGTAGAGACTTTTAAGTCCTTCTTGGTTAAGAGTCTTATATGCTTCAATGGTTAAAATGAAACACTAATGATCTATTCATACATACAACTCAATTGCATATTTTCAGATCTATTGTAGTTCAATTACTTCACTGATCAATATAATACAATATATACCTTTTCTCCACACTTTTTCTTCTCTATGATGCTTGTCTCACTGTTCCTTAGTATCTGCAGAATCTAGCTCTTCCTTTAGCTTGTTGATCAGGACTGAAATGAAGACTTTCTTCTCCTTCAGATTTCATTTAGCATCTTTCCTCTTTCATGTTCACCTCGCACACACTTCGTAATGAATTGAGTTTGTCTCTTATAGACATGATTTCCTCTTTTCTTGGCTTTCTTGATCTTGGTGTGTTCAACAATATTTGCCAATAGATTTAAATAAAATCTTCAGTTTGATCTTGTAGAGATCTTCTTGCCAACTGGACAAAGTACCTTTAAATCAATTACTTATCTCTGGCTTTATATGGATGATTAAAACAATGATAAGTATCTATTAACTCTATTTTAAGCTTCTTGACAACTAAGCATTTTGTCATTTTTTGAACTCTCTATTCTGTTGGTCAACACTTTAGTTAGTCATTGGTGATAACTGACTGTTCTTTTAGTGTGACTTTAGTTGTCATCAGGATCTCCATCCTTGTCTTTTTCATCAGAAAACACTAAAATTCTTTCTGTCGGGTTACTCTGTGTTTTTCTCGTCGGGAAACACTGTAACTCTACTCATCGATAATGCTGTGCATTTCCTCATCGGGCAACACTGTGACTTTGTTCTTTTACTCTGTCCATCGGGTGCACTCTGTCGGTGTATGCAGTCACTAAAGTGAATACTTTGACTTATATGCATTACTAATAGCATAGCCTTGATTCATGAGTTCTTTGAAGTCTTTGGTAGTATTTCCATGACCATACAGATTACATTAAGTTGACATCAATGACAATACAATACATTAACTAATTTAATGCCTTGCATGATCATAAAATTAACATCTTCAAACATTTAATCAGTTGCATGTCATCAATCTCTCCCTTTGGCATTTCTGGCAACACACTACATTATCATACTATACTATTGCTAATACAATATGAAATATACAGTTTCATCAAGCTTTCCTAATGTAACTATTACAAATGTCTGGCTATCGATAAGCTCAATTAGCTTTGAGTTGATTCTTGTAGCTTTATTTCTATCTTCAATCCCTTCACTGGATAGATGTATAATCTTTCTTTCTCTGATGTGATGTGTTCTTCTTCTGTGTCAAATTCTCTCCCTTTGACTGTTCTTCTCTTTTGATGTTTTTCTCTCCATTTCTATTTTTCTCTCCCTCAGATGATAATGGATAAACTCTCTCCCTTTATCAGTATGATAATGAGGTATCTCTCTCCCTTTGACATTAATGCCAAACATCTTATCTTTTCAAACAAGCTTTTGACAGTTATTTCAAGTGGATCCTTTCTATCCATAATATATTCCTTGAATTTCCCAATCCATCGGTAATAACTATGTTGCTTGGAGTAGATAAATATGTTGTTGTGTATAGATTTATCTTTGAAGTTCATCTCTCTTCTTGCATCAACATGATTGATATTCTGATAGTATGTAGGCTGATGCAACCTTCTAGTCATCTTAATGACTAGTGGACAAGGGTCTGACCCATAGTCTCTTTCTCAAGTATTCAAATGCATCCTTGGGAAGTGGCTTGGTGAAGATATCAGCCACTTGTTCTTTTGATTGCACATACTCAAGTATCACCTCCTATTCCTGAACTTGTTCTCTTAAAAAATGATACTTGATGGCAATATGCTTTTTTTAGCATGCATGACTGGATTCTTGGAAATGTTTATTGCACTTGCATTATCACAATAGATAATTACTAGTTCTAAAATTTTCATATGCATACCTTCTAGTAACTGTTTGATCCATGCAATATTTGAGCTTCTTGCAGCAACAAAAACATACTCTACCTCCACAGTAGATTGTGAGATGCATACTTGCTTCTTGTTGATCCATGTGACAAGTCTGTCACCCATGAAGAATGCTCCTCCAGTTGTGCTCTTTTGGTCATCAATATTTCTAGCCCAATCAACGTCGGTGAACACCTTAAGTTCAAATTTTCCTTCTCTTCTATACCATAATCCATATTCCTTGGTATTCTTCAGATATCTTAAGATTCTTTTCACAACAGTCATATGTGATTCCCTGGGATTAGTAGAAAATCTAGCAACTATTCCTACTACATGTGAAATATTTGGTATAGTATGTACAACATACATGAGTTTTCCAATAATTGATCTATACAAAGTTTGATTTACCTTTGATGACTAGTCCTCCTTTGTCAGTTTGCATCCAGTTGCCATTGGTGTTCCTATTGGTTTGGATTCTTCCATCTTGAATATTTTCAGTACTTCTTTGATGTACTTGGATTGTGTAATGAAAATACCTTCATCTTGTTGCATGATCTGTAGACCAAGAAAGAACTTGATCTCTCCAAACATAGATATCTCAAACTCTTTGCTCATCTCTTTAGAAAATTATTTGCATAACATATCATTGCCTCCAAATATGATGTCATCAACAAATATCTCAGCAATCAAAATGTTAGCTTCAGTATCTTCCTTCAAATAAAGATCATTGTTTTCACTAGTCCTTACAAATCCAATACTTATAAGATAGGAATGAAGCCTTTCATACCAGGCTCGAGGTGCTTGTTTCAATCCATACCAGGCTTTGTGAAGTCTACATACCATGTTTCTCTTGTCTGGATCAACAAACCCTTCTGGTTGCTCAATGTATACCTCTTCCTTAAGTATTACATTTAGGAATGCAGACTTGACATCCATTTAGTATACCTTGAAGCCTTTATATGCAACATAAGAATGTAATATCCTTACTCCTTCTAGCCTAGAAATGGGTGCAAAGGTCTCTCCATAATCAATTCCTTCTTCTTGTGCATACCCCTTGCATACTAGTCTTTCTTTATTTCTTGTGACTTCTCCATTCTCATTCAGCTTATTCCTGAATATCCATTTTGTACCAATGACATTCTTGTCATCTAGTCTTGGTACAAGTGTCCATGTCTTTTTTTCTCTATATGTTTAATCTCCTCATTCATAGAATTAATCCATTCATCATTATCTAGTGCAACATTGACAGATTTTGGCTCATAATCACAAATAAGACATCTTGTATTTAGAGACTTACTTCTAGTTCTCATACCAGCTTTCTTGTCTCCAATGATCTAGTTTTGTGGATGATTCCTTCTAACATATCTTGCAAGTATAGGTTCAATCCTCTATCTACCATCATGATCATCATTTTGTCCTTCATTTTGTTCTCCATCATTTTGTTCATTTTCTTGAGCAGTATCTCGATCATCGGTATTTGCAGCCTGATGGTCGGGTACAATGATCTATTGCTCAAGAGCTCTACATTGTTGGTCAGGTAGAGTGTTAGGTTCCTCATTGTAAGTAAATCTATTGTAGTCCTCTGGTTATTTAGTGCTTTCCTTTTCATTATTTTCTACAAATTCATCTATCTTTACATTTGCACTTTCAAAAATTTTGTTAGAGACTTTATTTAGACATTTATAAGCCTTGCTCTTGGTAGAATACCCTAGAAAGATTCCTTCATCACTCTTGCAGTCAATTTTTCCATTTCTATCATTTTTTAAGATATAACATTGACTACCAAATATTTTGAAGTAACTTACATTGGGTGTGTAACCATACCAAAGGTCATAGGGCATCTTCTTGGTGTCCTTCTTCAACTATACTCTATTTAATGTGTAAACAACAGTACTGCCAACTTCCCTCCAAAAGATTTGGGTGATGCCTTTCTCTATCCTTAGTGTCCTTGCACAATCAACTATGGATCTGTTCCTTTTTTCAGAAATTTGATTTTACTATGGTGTTCTTGGTGCAGAGACCTGTCTTTTGATTCCATTCTCATTGCAAAATTTAGTGAATTCATCTGATGTAAATTATCCTCCTCTATCTGAACTTAAGAATTTTAAATCCTTACCACTTTTCTTCTCAACCATTGATTTGTACAATTTAAACATCTTGAATGATTCTGATTTATCTTTTACAAACATGACTGTCATCATTCTAGAGTAATCATCAACAAATAAAATAAAATATCTATCTCCATAATAACTCTTTGTTCTCATTGGTCCACATAAATTAGTATGGACTAATTCGAGAATTGCTTCAGATGTATGGGTTTTGCTTTTAAAACTAGACTTTGTCATTTTAAATTTTTGACAATTCTTACACATGATATTGTCGGGCTTGGTCATCGTTGGTAAGCCTCTAAAATTTCTCTTTTTGCTAATCTCTATCATGTTGCCAAAATTCACATGACACAATCTTTTGTGCCACAACCATATGTCTTTGTTTGTAGCAATCAAACAAGTGGTGTTAGTATCATTCAAATAGAATAAGTTACATTTTGTCTGCTCATCGGTACCAATCAGATTTCTTGATTTATTGAAGATCTTTTCCTTCTTATTTTCAAATGCTACTTTGTGACCTGAATTATTCAACTGAGAAATGATCAATATATTATAATTCAATCCAATTACCCAATAAGAATTTTCACATTTTATCTAGTTATTCAACATTATTGTTCCTCTACCTTCAATTGGACAAGGTGTGTCATTACCCATTCTTACTGAACCACCTTTATAGTATTCAAAAGTCTCAAACTTTTTCTTATCACCGGTCATATGGTGAGTGCAACCACTATCTATGATCCAAACATCATTTTTAATAACTTTAGATATGAGAGCTATTTCTACATACCTTTCTTCATCATCATCTAAATCATCTTTCACTGTTACAAATACCATCTCAATGTCTTCATCAGGTTCGGTGTCAGTGTCATCATATTTGCATTTTGCTAGGTAATTGGCCTTCTCTCCTTTGTCCTTATAGTCTCGAGCATCTCTTCTTTATGATTTTTGGTAGGTTCTGTAATCACCTCTATCAGACTTCTTTTCAAATGATCTGTCATTACTTCTGTCATCTTTTCTTCTGTTAGTGCATCTTGCAGAAAAGTGTCCAATCTCTTTGAAATTAAAACAAACAAGTGGTAATTTACCCTTGTATTTACCTTTGCCTCTCTGCATTCTTCTATCCATAAGTGCTTCAATTTCATCAAGATCATCCTCTTCAATTTCACTATCACTATCTTTTCTCATAGTGTTTATATGACTTGACTTACTTATTCCCATAGACGTTTTGAATGCAGACTCTATATTTGGTAAAACACTATTATCAAAGTTGTTAATTTCAAATGAAATTAGTCTTCCAATCAAATTGTCTAGAGTAAAATTGCTATTTTATACTTCTCTCATTTCTTGAATGGAAGATACTCTAATAGCATAAGTAGGAAATAAGGTTCTTAGAATTTTACTTACCACTGTATCTTCTTCTAGTACACCTCCAAATCCTCAGATAGCATTGACTACCTTTTTGATTCTTGTGCTGTATTGAGTGATGTTTTCACCTTCTTTCATTTGGAGATCATCAAACTTTCCTCTAAGGTTTTCTGCCTTTGCTCTCAAAACATTCTTGTCACCACAAGGTACAAGCTTCAATTTGTCCCACATCTGCTTTGCAGTTTTGCATTTTTTGACATCTTCAAATTAAGTATTGGAGAGTGAGGAAACAAGTTCTATCATCATGCTATTGTTCTCATGCTTCTCTCTCATTTTCTCAACCATTGGTGCTCCTGTGGGAAATACATATTCAGTATCTAAGTATTGAGTAACATCATTACTAATACCTGATAAGTGGAGTTTTATTCTGCTCTTCCATGAAGCAAAATTATCTTTTTTCAGCTTGGGCACATCTCATCTGTTCATCTTGTGATCTTTGACTTAGGTCTTTGAAACCTTCCTTTCTAAGCACACAACCTCTGATACCAATTGTTAGTAATGATTGAGAGGGGGGGAGGGGGATGAATCAGTGGCCTCAAAAATTAATCCTTAAATCAACCCTTTATACTTATAACCATAGATTATGCCTCTAGTTATCTTTTGTTCTACAAGATTAATTCCTTGAAATACTTATAACAATTTACTACTTGTCGGATTAATTTTAAAACCTTTCTTATGTATGATTACCAATAAGTAGTCATCTATTTACCGAGACATAGTAAATATGTAGAGTATACCGATAAATCCAAAAATGCATATGTGATGTAAAATAGTAAAGTGATAAACCATAAACACATAAAAAAAGGATTTTAACATGGAAACCCTGTTAAGGGAAAAACCACTGGGACCGGTACCCCAAATTTTCACTCTTCTGAAGTGAGCCTTGTTAAGAGCCAACCCTGTTGAAGGTTACAAACGCACTGTTAAATGTGACCTTGTTAGAGGATTTAGAAATAGTTTGTCAACTAGTATCTGGCATCTAATGCTACCATCCTCAATCAAAAACTCACTTGGCTTGTCAATAGCTATCGGGCATATCCAATGCTAGTTTTGTGATCAAACTTTTTGATACTCCTTGGGATGTATCTGAATTGTAGAGACTTTTAAGTCCTTCTTGGTTAAGAGGCTTACATGCTTCAATGGTTAAACTGAAACACTAATGACCTGCTCATACATACAACTCAATTGCAGATTTTTAGATCTATTGTACGTCCATTACTTCACTAATCAATATAATCAAATATATACCTTTGCTCCACACTTGTTTTTCTCTGTGATGCTTGTCTCACTATTCGTCAGTGTCTGCAGAATCTAGCTCTTCCTTTAGCTTGTTGATTAGGACTGAAATGAAGACTTTCTTTTCCTTTAGATTTCCTTTAGCATCTTTCCTCTTTCTTGTTCACCCCACACACACTTCATAATGAATTGAGTTTGTCTCTTATAGACATGATTTCCTCTTTTCTTGGCTTTCTTGATCTTGGCGTGTTCAACAATGTTTGCCAATAGATTTAATTAGTTTGATCTCGTAGAGATCTTCTTGCCAACTAGACAAAGAAGATTTAAATCAATTACTTATCTCTCACTTTATCTAGATGATTAAAATAATGATAAGTATCCATTAAATCTATTTTTAGCTACTTGACAGCTAAGCATTTTGTCATTTTCTAAACTCTCTGTTCTGTCAGTCAACACTTCAATTAGTCATCGGTGATAACTAACTTTTCCATCAGTGTGATTTTAGTTATAATCGGGATCTCTGTCCTTGTCTTTTTCGTTGGGCAACACTGAAATTATTTCTGTCAGGTTACTCTGTGTTTTGCTCGTTGGGCAACGCTGTAACTCTACTCATCAGTAATGTTGGGCATTTCCTCGTCGGGCAATACTATGACTTTGTTCTTTTACTCTGTCCATCGGGTGCACTCTGTCGGTGTTTGCAGTCACTAAAGTGAATACTTTGACTTATATGCATTACTGATAGCATAGCCTTGATTCATGAGTTCTTTGAAGTCTTTGGCAGTATTTCGATGGCTATATAGATTACATTAAGTTGACATCAATGACAATACAATACATTAACTGATTTAATGCCTTGTATGATCATCAACTTAACATCTTCAAACATTTAATCAGTTACATGTCATCATCATCCAAATAAGTGAACATATAAATGTACAAGCATTAATATTAATTATAAAATCAGAGTTTTAAGCCTTTAGATTTATCCATAAAAGAAATCTAGAGTTGGAAATATAAACAAGAATTTATTTAAGAATTCTCATAATTTATATACACATATCTCAATATATATATATATATATA
>MU226733.1:1805114-1827348 GCA_018584345.1 Thuja plicata
TATTATGAAGAAGGTAAACATATGCAGATCATCAAATAATCATGAGCCAAAGATTCTTATCTCACGCAGATAATGGATTCTCTGCTATTATAAAGACAATTGCTGCATTTAAATGGTAAGATGTTGCAGAAAAGTGGCACAAGGAATTCGATATACTTCCATAACAGAGCTCTATTTCAATAACTCAGTAGTCATGTTGACTAAGAGCAAGGAGTAATATTGTTGCAGATTGAAACGGTGAATTTGTATAAAGTGGTATGCTAAGAATGAAGACATTTGAAGCCGAGGAATAATATCTTAGAGAAGTATCAAATACAGAAGAACCATTGATCCAGTGAAATTATTATTCGAGAATGAAGAACAATGCATTGAAGATTAAAGAACAACAGCTTTCCATTTATGTTTGATTCAAATTTAATGTTTTAGGCAATAAAATAAAAGCATGGAGACATTAGAAAATGTTTTTAGTGTTGTGATGAACAATTTTCTATTTGGTTCAACTGAAGACTGTTCAGCTTTCCTTTTCAGAAAAATGAAAGGGTAGGATTGAGTCGCTACATATTCCTTGTATTTTATCAATGTTTTATCTCTTGACTCTTTGTATTCAGGGAAGTTGGAAGATCATGAGTTCTTACGAACTCTATGTGTTGTAAATAAATTCTATAAATACTATAAGAAACTCAGTATAGGGGGTCGGAAAATTGTTGGCATGAAGGGAGGTTGCAGAGACAATCACACTTGGTGTCAATTCTTTACTGTCCAGGTGCTTCTTTTTTTTTGCTTACACTCAGAGAGCTGGAGTGGAGGAGAGAGCATGTTAATTTCTGTATTTTTATTCATGTATTGAGATTAATGTTTAGTTTTTTGTAATTGATTTGGCTATAGTCTGCAAGAAAATATGATTGGAGTATTGTGTTTGTGTGTTTAAAACAAGGAAGAGTTTTGTTATGAATCAGAGTATTTGGGCAACACTTTTCTGATTACTTTTATTCGGAGTATTGTTATGATCAGTTTTGAGCACTGTCTTGTATTCTTGGTCAAATGGTGATTGGGAGATAGATCAGAGTACTGTCAACTAATCCTATTGCAAATATTTGGATGTTCAATCTTCTCATGTCATTGCATTTTCATAACTAATAGCATTCTTGCATCACCAATGTTGGGAAGTCATAGGATGTGTGAGTTCCTGAAATTGGATAGGATTAGAATCTAAATATGCCTGAGTTAGTCCTGGATAGGATTGGCTTGGTTTTGCCTCTGTTGTTCTCTGGTTAAGAACATACCCTGTAGTAGGAATTAGAGATAAAACATAATTCATTGAATATCATTTATATAGGGAGCTGTACCTCAATTCAGAGGGAAACTAGATATTCTCAGAAACGGTTTCCCAACTGTTGTGTAAATTTGTTATTCATTATAAAATTGGGAAAATAAAAGAGGATAAGAAGGACAATCTTTTTACCAACACTTTATTCCATACAATGCTTTGTGTAGCTTGCAAACCATATTCCTTCTGCTAGGATCAATAAAGCCTTCTAGTTATTCAATGTAGACTTCCTCTTCTAGGATTCCATTAAAAAATGCACACTTCACATCCATCTCATATATACTTTGTATCCTTTATGTGCAACATATGCCAGAAGAGTTCTGACTCCTTCAAGTCTTGCAACAGGAGAAAAAGTTTCTCCATAGTGAATACCCTCTTCTTGAGCATATCCTTTACAAACTAGTCTGGCCTTGTTTCTAGAGACTTTCCCATTTTCATCCATCTTGTTTCTAAAAACCCACTTGGTTCCAATCACATTCTTGTCCTTTGGCCTAGGTACACGAGTCCAATTTTTGTTCTTCTCAATCTGCTCAATCTCTTCATTCATTGCCTCTATCCAACTTTCATCAGTTAATGCATCTTTAACAGTTCTAGGTTTAAATTCACTTAATAAGAATGTACCTTTTTTTTATTTCTTGTCATTACACCTTCTGTTTGATCTCCAATTATTTTCTTAGGTGCATGATGCCTTCTCACGTATCTAGAAAGTACTGGATCCTTCAATCTAGATTCTGGACTTGATCCACTAGGTCTATCATTATCAAACATTCTTTCCTGTTCCTCTGTCTAATACTTGGGTCCCTCTGACTGTGACTCGGGTCCATCTATCTGAGACTCAGGTCCTTCAGTCTGTGACTCGGGTCCCTCTACTAGCAGTTCACGTTGAACATTTTGCACTCAGGTAGTATATTTTGTGTCAGTAGATGTTGTCCCATCACCATTTCTTGAGTCATAGTATAGTATCAAGTTCATGATATACAAAGTTTTTGTAGTCTTCAGGCTCTTTACTACTTTTCTCCTCACATTTTTTTGCAAACTCATCAACCTTGACATGTAAACTCTCTATGAATTTATGAGTAGTAAGATTAAGACATTTGTATGCTTTGCTTTTACATGATTGACCTAGGAATATTCCTTCATCACTTTTTGCATCTAGTTTCATATTTCTTGCTTCCTTCAAGATGTAGCATCTACTTCCAAATACTTTGAAATAATGAACATTAGGTCTATAGCTATACCATAATTCAAAAAGTGTCTGATTACTACCTTTCTTTAGTTGAAATCTCTTTAAGGTGAACAGTGTAGTGCTGATGGCCTCCTTCTAGTATTTGGCAACAACACTCTTTTCAATCATTAAGGTTCTGGCACAATCCATAATGGATCTATTTCTCCTTTCTACTATTCCATTTTACTATGGTGTACCAGGGGTAGATACCTATCTTTTGATTCTTCTTTCATTGCAGAATTCATTGAACTCATTAGAAATGAATTCTCATCCTCTATCAGATCTTAGGCATTTTAGTTTCTTTCCTGTTTCTTTTTCAACTCTTGCAAGATACCACTTGAATTTTTGAAAAGCCTCTGATTTCTCTCTGAGAAACATGCCAGTCATCATTCTGGAATGATCATCAACAAACAGAATAAAATATTTTTCTCCAGTATAGCTTATTGTTCTAATTGGTCCACATAGATAAGTATGTACCAATTTCAAGACTTCATTAGTATTGTAATTCTTTCTCTTGAAGCTAGTCTTGCTCATCTTCCCAATTTGACATTTTTTTCATATTGCTAACTCAGGTTTCTTCAAGATAGGAATACCTCTGACTCTTTTTTTCTTTCTTATGTTTACTAGATTGTCAAATTTCACATGACACAACCTTTTATGCCATAACTAACTTTCATCTACTTGTGCAATAAAGCATGAACCTTCAGTGAGATCAAGATAGAATAAATTACCTTTTGTTTTCCTGCCAGTTCCAACTAGGTTCACTTTACCATCCAGGAGCTTGGCCTTTCCATTCATAAATTCTACCTTGAAGCCAATGTTGTTTAGCTATGCTACACTGAGTAGATTTCTCCTTAATCCTTCAACCCAATAAGCATTATCACATTTAATTCCTTATGTCAGAACAATGCAACCTTTTCCTTTTATGGGGCAAGGTTAAACATTCCAAAAACTGACACTTCCACCATCGTAGTGTTCAAGATGTTCAAACTTTGTCTTATCACCAGTCATGTGATGAGAACAACCATTGTCAATTATCCAAGTGTCATTTTTATTGATGTGTGAGAAAAGTACAATCTTTTCATCTTCCTCATCTAACTCATCCTTAATGGAAATATAAACCATTTCTTCTTCTTCATCATTGTCAGAATCTTTTGCAATATAAAAAGACTTCTTTCCTTTATCCTTATAGATTTTGTGTTTATTGAAATATTTATTGCCTTTTAATTTTTTAAATTTCCTCTCATCCTTGTCTTCCTTGTTTGGACACTTTGCAGCAATGTCACCAACCTCATTGCATGAGAAACAAATCAATGGTATCTTTCCTGTGTATTTTCCTTTTGCATCTCTTCTTGCAAGCAGTGCTTCAATGATGTTAAGATCTTCATCATCAAATTCATCATCACTGTCACTTTCAATCTGGTTTCCTTTAGAGTATCTATCCTTCTTACCAAGATTCAATTTGGATTTGAATGCAGACTCAAGATTTCTAGAGTCAGGAGAATAGTTGTCAAAATTGTCTAGCTCAAAGGTTGTAAGTCTTCCCACTAATGTATCCAGAGTAATGTCTTTGTTGCACCTCATTTCTTGAATGGCTGAAAATCTAATAGTATAGATAGGAAGTAAAGTTATGAGTACCTTGTTGACTACTATAGTATCTTCAATTAGTCCACCTCCTGCTCTGATGGAACTTACAATCTTCTTGATTCTTTCATTGTATTTTGTGATATCTTCTCCTTTTATTTTCATCTGGTCAAATTGTCCTCTTAGACTTTATTCTTTAGCTCTCTTTACATTTGCATCACCTAAATGAATGTCCTATAGTTTCTTCTACATATCATGAGCTATAAGGTAGTCCTTGACTTCATCAAATTCTGAATAGCTGAGTGAAGAAACTATGTCAGTCATCATTATGTTATGAAGTTTTTGTTCCATCATCTATTCCACAATCATAGTCTCTATTGGTGCAACATATTTGGTGTCTAAGAATTGTAAACTGGCATCTCCAATAGTAGATAGATGTAGATTCATCAGTTCCTACCATGCTAGGAAATTGTCTTTGTTTAGCTTTGGGATCTCCCTCCTGTAAGACATCTCTGATCTTTAGTTTAGGCCTTGAAACCTTTCTTGAAAGAACTTGAAGCTTTGATACCAATTTTTGGAAATGAGATAAGTAAGTGAGAGGGGAGGGGTGAATCAGTTACTCAGAAAACAAATCCTTTGTCTCTTAGATGTCTAAATACTTTAATACTGTTACTCGGGTTTCTGTAGCCCAGGTGTTCCTTTTGTAACTCGGGTGTCAAAGAAATATTTAATGCAATTATACTTTAGAGATTAAGTGTGGAAACATAAAACATAAAACAAGTAACAAGTACACATATGACACCAAGATTTAACGTGGAAACCCAATATGGGAAAAACCACCAATGTAACTAGTTATTGTTTTTCACTCTTCTGAAGTGAGCCCTGTTAGGATCCAACCCAGTTAAAGGTTACAATAACACACTGTTAGGTGTGACCTTGTTAAAGGATTTAATCACCTTGTGATGAGTGGCCTTGTTAGAGGTCTTCAACACTTCTATCTGGAAATGCTACCTTGTGAGAGGATTTACAAAAGACTGTTAAGTATACTCTATTAAGAGATTTTGATCACTGCTACAATTGTTAGAAAGTAACAATGGATTGACCTGTATGTGTAAGCAACTATATTTGTTGATTCAGATATCTACTTGATTATAACTGGATCCTTGCTGATCAGATATTCTATTGCAGCTCTGAGTGTTCTGTACTTAATCAGAATCCCATCTGATTTTTTCTTCACTCTTCATGTCACATAATTTCACACTTCTGCCTTTTCGCTTCCACACAGTTAGATAACAACACCACACATTCAATCCAAACTTGACCTTTCATAAATACATGGTAAGCCCTGTCAAGTTGGCTTGAATAAGCTCTAAATGATAAATCATAATACAGTCGACCTCATATAACCATTTAATTACATAATATAAGTCTTTTTTAGTCAGCTGCAACTGAATGGCCGACCAAGACTGAAATGCCTAAGTGAACTCGGTCAACACTAAACTTCTTTAATGCCCAAACTCAACTCATTTTGTTTGCCAATTGTGCTCAGTCTGAATGTAGACAGTAGTGTAAAACCATTACATAAGTGTATATACATGTGTAACATCAATGACAATACACAATTGAATAATTGTCTTCAACATATGTTACATATCATTCAAATATATACACATTATATATAGATAATTTTGATTTCATCTTTATTAATATATATTAGACTATATAAGGGTTCTTTATTCCTTATGTATATACAAATATATTATATATTATTTATATTTATATTCAGATATAAAATATAAATATAATTCTGATTATTATATATTAACAATATGTACACACACACATATTATCTCCATAATATATCCATTTACTATTTATATATATATGTATATCTTAATTTTCCATAATTATATTTGTTATATTATAACCTTTAATTCCTTGACCTTCTTTCCTTGTGATTGGTATTTCCAATTCCTTTCTAAATATCAACTATAAACAATGAATTCTCTCCTCGTATTATTCATCTTTGTTCTCTATATCCAATGATGAGAATTGAATATATTATACCATGAGAATAGTACCCAGTCCATTACATTTTCTCCTATTTGATCCTCCCAATCTGATAAGTATCGAATATATATAATCTAAATCTTTACTTTTTTTCCTCCCTTAATACTGATTCAATCTGTGTTGTTGAATTTCCAGCGATCCCCAAAACTCAATTCCTAGTGTGTGTTATTTGATCTTCTTCTTATTTCTTATACCCGATGCTACAAGGGTCGTGACTCTCCAGGTTTGAAGGCGCGAATCTATTCTTTGTTATGGTTGTCTACATTGGCAAGCCTTTCCCGTTGCCTTGTTTAGAAAGTAAAGAAAGTCGACAGTAAGCTACACGATTGACTGTAGACTGTTGGGGAGTTCATTGATCATAAATATTGGGTGTTAGAGTTTATTAATATTTAATATTAATATTATTGATATTGAAGTATTAATATTAATACTAATAATTATATTAATATTATTGGTATTACCTTGGTTAATAATATTAATTGTATATTGATTAACGTCGATTAATAGTATTGACTATTATATGTATATTGATTAATAAATTATTAATTAATTACATTGATTAGTAATATTATATAGATTAATTATTAATTAATTATTGCTACTTCCGATAATAATACTAATTTTTTGTTGATTAATAATATTAAGTAATATGGTTAAGAAGAATTCACTATAAAGTATGCATTAAAATTTATTTGTATATTATGGTTCACAACAATACATGAACAAAATGTTATTCCTAATCTTGTGAGAGGTGAATAAATTATGAACATCACTATAATTAGTTATGACAACTGTATTTTGATGGGTCTAGAAATAGAAATGGTTTAGGTGGTGGCGTAATGTTAATTTCACCTACAGGTGAAAGATATTATTTTGCTTTTCATTTTTCATTTAGTTGTACCATTAATACAATAGAGTATGAATCACTGGTTCATGGCCTAGAATGGGCCATAAGGAGGAAAATTGATAGTTTACAAGTGTTTGGTGATAGTGAACTGGTCGTTAACTAGATTTGAAACATAAAATCCACAAAAAATGTTTTTTAAAGCTGTATAAATATAAAGTTTTAGATATGATACTAGAATTTATTGTATTTAACATTTTTTCAGCGCCCAGGGGTAAAAAAAAACAAGCAGATAAGCTGACATCCATGGGGGCTAAATTTGACATACCAAAACAGACCAAGAATGTGCATTCCCAATAATATGTCAAGATAAAAGTGATACCTATGTGCCTAATGACAATGTAAGTTTCAAATTTTTTGAGAATGATGAACAAATTGTTAATGTTTTGATTGAAGAAGCAAAATTCTCAAATGGAAATGAGAGAAAATGTCAACAATAGTATGATAACCAAATTGTACAGCTGAAAACCAATAAGTTGTCAAAGGGTCTTGTAACACTTGAGTCCATTTTTAATACTGATGATCAGGTAAGAATGGATAAAACTAGTTTAATAGTCAAATAAGATCATTATGAACCTATTGAAGTAATGAAATATAAGTTTCTCAAGCTTGGAAAATTCTGTACTAAAGAAGAACAACAATAATTTATTTTGTTATGCCAGGAGTTTAACAATGTTTTTTCTTAGAAATATCATGATCTAAAGGATTTTGATCCTCAATTAACCCAACATACCATAGAGTCGAACCAGATGCAAAACTTGTTAGACAAAAGCAGAGAACATTTAATCCAAAGATGGAACAACTTATGAAAGCTGAGTAAATCAAGTTGTTAGAAGGTAATATTATATTTCCAATAAAGCACACATCTTGGGTATCAAATCTTGTACCGTGGGGAATAAAAATGGTGAGATACGATTGTGTGTTAATTTAAGAGGTTTAAATTGTGCTTCATTGAAATATCATCACCCACTACCCTCTATGGAGAAAATTTTGCAGTTCGTATTAGGTGCTGATTGTTTCTCTTTACTTGATGGTTTTAGTGGTCATAATCAAATTTTGGTCAAAGAGGAAGACCAATACAAAATAACATTTACAACCAAATGGGGAACCATGACATAGGAAAAAATGCCATTTGGATTATCAAATGGAGGAGAAATTTTTTAGAAAGAAATAGAAATGGATTTCCATGGTCTAATAAACAGGTTTGTACTTGTTGATTTAGATGATATCACCATATTTTCAAAGAATTCAGAAGAACATTTTAAGAATTTAAGGAAAATCTTTGAGAGGTGTAGAGAATTTGGTGTGTCATTGAACCCAAAGTACATTTTCACTGTCCATGAGGGAAATATGTTGTGTCATATTGTTTCAAAGTAGGGTACTACCATAGACCCTGAAAGAGTAAGTGATATACTTGCATTACCACTACCTGCTCATAAAAAAGGTTTGCAAAGTTTTCTTGGAAGGATTAACTTCCTCAAAATATTTATTCCAAATGTTGTAACTAGCTTGAAGCCAATGACAACAATGTTAAAAAATAATGCAATTTTTTCTTGAAATAAAGAAGGTACACAAAGTTTTGAAGAGGAAAAAAGAGGAAATTGCAAGTGCCCCTACATTAGTCAACCCCAATTTGGATAAAGATTTTGTTTTGTATGCCTTTGGGGCTGATGATTCTATTTTAGCAATGTTGGTATAAAAACATTCAGAGTGGCAAGAGCAGCATGTTTCATATTTCAATCAAGGATTAGAAGGCTATGAACAACAGTATACTTTCATTGAAAAACATGCCCTCACTATCATAAGAAGCCTCAAGAAGTTCAATCCATTGATTGCAACTAACATAATTCATCTTATGGTTTCTCATCCAAGTGTTAAATATTTCTTATTAAATAAAGACCTCAATAACAAGAGAGTTGGATGGGTAACAAAATTAATGGAGTATGATGTCCAAATTAAGATAACCAAGCATGTAAGAGGAAAATGCATGTTTCAACAACTTGCTGCTAGCAAATAGGACAATAATCAACATGGGAATAATACCATACTTGAAAACAAAGATGCATGTCAGAATTCTATACCTTCAAATATAGCAATATGGAAACAACAAATAAGGAATTATTTTCACACTGGTGAGTTCCCTCGAAGCTTAAAAAGTTCTAAGAGAAGGCATTTTAGACTTCAAGCTATTCCTTTTGTTATTATGGATGATATTTTGTATAGAAGATACTATAATGGAGTACTTCTGAGATGTGTTGAGATGGATCAGATTGATAGGATCCTAGAAAAGTTTCATAATGGACTAGCAGGTGGTCAGTTTTCTTTTAGGACAAAAAAATTTAAAATTTAGAGAGCTAGTTACTATTGGCCCAACATGTATAAAGATGTATTTGCATGGGTGAGAAGCTGTAAAATATGTTTAATTTTTTTTCACAAGCAGTGTTTAGTAGCTTTACCCTTGCAACCTATTTGAATTGAACAACCATTTATGAAATGGGGACTTGATTTTATTAGTCCAGTCAATCCATCTTCCAATTCAGGACACAAATTTATACTTATAGCCACTGATTATTTTACTTATAAGTGGATGAAAGTTGTGGCATTGAAGGAGGCAAATGAGAATTCAGTTTTAAACTTATATGAATACTTGGTTGCACATTTTGGTGTACTTGATTCAATTATTTTAGATAATGCATTGACCTTTGAATGCACACGAGTAACATATTGGGCTGTAAACCATAATAGTTTTCTTAGTAACTCATCCATTTATTACCTACATGGTAATGGACAAGTTGAATCGACCAACAAAAATCTGATTCACATCATTAACAGGACTATAGAATATAATTAGCGAGCTTGGAACGACAAGCTCAAGATAGCTTTGTGGGATGACATAATTACCCCAAAGTGTTCAATAGGTAATTCACCATTCACTCTTTATTATGGTATGGAAGATAGAATTCCAGTTTTAGGGGAAATGCCAACTTTAAGTTTCATCAAAGAATTGCAGATGTTAGAAGACTCTGATGAACTATAACTGATTGAATGTTTGAAGATGTTAAGTTGATGATCACCAAGACATAGAAAGTTAATGCAAGACATTAAATTAGTTAATGTATTGTATTTTCATTGATATCAACTTGATATAATCTGTATGGTCATGTACATACTGCTAAAGACTTCAAACAACCAATGAATTAAAGGCTATGCTATCAGTAATGCATAAAATTTAAGTATTCACAAAGTGACTATATACACCAACGGAGTGAACACCGACGAACAAAGTAAACCAATGAGAGAAAAATCATAGTGTTACTTGATGAGAAAAAGCACAACATTAACGATGAGAAAAGTCATAGTGTTACCCGATGAGAAAAAGTACAGTGTAACCCAACGGATAGAATTATAGTGTTGCCCAACAGACGGAGATCTTGAAGACAACAGAAGTCTCACCAATGGAACAGTCAGTTGTCACCGACAAATAATTGAAGTATTGACTGATAGAACAAAGAGTTCAGAAATGATAAAAGTCTTAGCTGTTAAGAGCTAAATATAGACTTAACTCGTAGTTATCATTGTTTTAATCGACAAGATAAAGCCAGAGATAAGTAAAGGATTTAAAGCTATTTTATCCAGTTGGCAAGAATATCTCTACGAGATAAACCAGGAGTTTTTCTTTAAATCTAATTGGCAAGAATTATGGATCACACCAAGATCAAGAAATTCAAGAAACGGTGAAATCATGTCTATATAAGAGACAAGCTAATTCAATATGAATTAAGGGGAGTGACAAGAGAATATATGCTGAAAAGATTTTGAAGGAGAAGAAAGTCTTCATTCAGACCCGATCAAACAAGATGAGGAAAGAGCTAAATTCTGTAGACACCAACAAACAATGATACATCATCATAGAGAAGAATAGTGTGGAGCAAAGGTATTGAATTGATAACATTGATCAGAAAGGTAATGCACTTACAATATATCTCAAAATCTGCAATTCTAGTTGTATATGTGAACATATCAATTTATTGTTTCAATTTAACCATTGAAGCATCAAGTACCTTAACCAAGGACTTAAAAGTCTTTTCTAATTGAGATACATCCCAAGGAGTATCAAAAATTTTGATCATACAAAGTAGCATTGGATATGCCCAATGCCTATTGACAGGCCAAGTGAGTGTTTGAACAAGGATGGTAGCATTAGATGCTAGATACTAAGTGACAAACTATTCATTTAAATCCTCTAACAAGGTCACACCTAAAAATGTGTTTGTAACCTTTAACAGGGTTGGCTCTTCACCAAGCTCACTTTAGAAGAGTGAAAATTTGGGTTACCGGTCCCAGTGGTTTTTCCCTTAACAAGGTTTCCACATTAAAAATCCATGCATTAATGTGTTTATGAGTCATTAATTTATTGTTTTGCATTTCACATAAGTAAATCTGGATTGATCAGTATACACTAGTTATTTACTGTATTTTAGTAAATAGAAAGACTGCTAATCGATAAAAGTAAGAATAAGGTTTGAAAGAGTAATCCGAGCAGTAGATATTTGTTATTAATATTTCAAGGCAATCATGTTGTAGGAATGAAGATAACTAGAGGCTTATAAATGTGGTAATAAGTTTTTGGGTTTATTTAAGGATTAATTTTTGAGGCCATTGATTCACCCCCCTCCCCCTCTTAGTTATTCTAATAGACCTAATGAAATTTATATTGGCATAATTGATTGAACTTGAAGAAATTAGAAAAAAACATTTTCTGATATAGAGAAACATAATGATCAGATGAAGAAGAGATTTGATGGGAAAGCTGCCCCATGAGTCTTTAATGGAGGTGATTTAGTGCTCAAATGGGATGAGCTGAAGAGTAGGCTTGGAAATCACACCAAATTTGATGCCATATGGAGTGGCCCATTTGTGATTTCAGGATGCAAAGTGCATAAGTCTTTTCAGCTACTAAATATGGAACGAGAAGAATTTCCTATCCAAGTCAATGGGATTCACCTCAAGAACAACTTTTGAGGTATTTTTAGTTTTAGAAATAAGTGCCTCGTCACATAGATAGTTTTATTTCGGTTAGTTGTAGTTAGTACTTCTATTTTTGTCATGATCAAATCAAAGAAACAAACATCATACAAAATAGGGAACTGCTCAAGGTTCATTGTTATAAACAATGCACAATTCATTAATTTGATTATGACAATAAAATAAAGTAGTTTTCAATTTTAGTTAGTAGTTTGGAGTTAGCTAGTTTCAAAATGGTAGAATGAAATAGAAACAGAGATATCAACTACATAGTAGAGGCATGAGCATCGTAACCATCACATGAGGCATGGATAATTCCACTGCTTCACATCAAAAGTAGTCATGTTCATACAAACACGATGTAATCAACATCGTTGTTCAAGTTTCACTCTACTAGTAGTTTATTTTAATTTTTTTTTATCCTGGACAACATTATAATTATATGAATTATTGACCATCACATAAGGCATGGATTAGAAACCTCTTCCCTATATCATAACCAATGGTTCATATAATCATAGTGAAGTACAAAGGTTTTATTTTCAGTAGTCGTTGTTTTCTCCAAGTGCTTTGATGCACATGTTTTCAGTTTTCAAGTGTATTTTGTAATGCCCCACCAGGGAACCCAAGATAAGTTAACCTAAAACATCTTATTAAGTTTATAAAATGATTTTTTTAAAGAGTTTACAATTGATAATGAGTAACAATGCAGAAGCAATATAACATAAGACATTTCATACTCATAAATGCAACTCATATACATATTACAAATGCCGAGGGTTCCATGATGTAGGATTACTTAAGTTAACTAATATACTAAATAATAAACAATATAAAATATCCATAATGTAAATGAATAACAAGAAAATCATCTCATAAATGAAACCTAGATACAACTAATATCATAAGGTAGATATAGAAAACCAACATCCACTGCACAAGTCATAGGGTATGTGATGAACCACAATATAAAATACAATACAATTTTATAATAATATCAAAACTGATACAATGATACAAGTATTAAACACAAGAGGATAAGAGAAAGTCTCCAATAATGAGGAACAAGAAGGTACAACTGCAACAAGCATCATCCAAGAAAAAGTCATGAACATCAGATATCAATGGTAATAAAAATCACTACCACCCGATCAAGTGAAACCAAAGGTCCACTCCCACCATGATGAGGAGATAACAACACACCCACACACATGGGAAACAACCAAACAATCAAGACTAATGCAAAGGTATAGCATATAAAAAGGTAACAAGAAGATTTAAAGGTTAAAAGTATGAAAGATCAAGAGATAAAGAAAGTGTACCAAATACTCATGTAGGAACCTATAACACATATAAGGAAGTGTCATCACATAAGTCTACCCTTGAGTTACCCTAGTATCTCCTCTAGACCTTGGTCCCCAAGTGACTCTATGTGGCTTAGTAATCCTTTCATACAAAAAAGGATTCTAACCATGCAAGACCTCAATGAAGCATCTTTTCCCACTCCCATCCTATGCCTATACTAGCACTCAAGGAATGGGAGAGGCACCTATTTATATTAATATTTTCTCTCAATTAATTTCATTAAGTTATCACTTATTAGGTCACTTATAATGAGTTACTCTAGTAGCCTCTTAGGGCCTTGGCCCCCATTAGAAGCCACTTTCCCTCTATGCTCCTAGATAACCTACCCCAAAGCTCCTAGCCACAAGACCAAAAGAAGATAAAGCCAAAATAATAAAAGACTTCTCATAAAGCATTAAATAGTGAAAGTCATCAATGAAAATGCTGGAGCATAATAAAGAATAATGCATCCTATACAAGGATCCAGATTGTCTATCCCATAATGGGCATCTCAATAAGTCATCTATCCCATAATGAATATCTCAATAAACAATCGCCAAATTCTCTAAATATCATATCACCAAAATAATGATCCTCAATAGCATAAAAAACATCTCTTTGCAACATGGAGTAAATCATAATAAAAAATACCATCACTCAAAACATTGAACAATCATAGTAGAAGAAACAAGGTGACCAAGTGAACAAATCGCAACTCAACACAATATTGGTTGTCACCTCTTATGGTAAAATAAAATAAAGATCAAGAACTAAAAGAACACATGACATCTATAACATATGTACCTAAGAAAATACATGAACCAATCATTACATAAATAGGTTATGAACTTTCTACAATATGAAACCCAAAGAGCAAAAAGGCATAAAATCATAAGATAGTACAAGTCCAAGGACAAAACCCACCTAGGGTAACAACCTACCCACACTGACACTTAACGACACCAAGATCACATGAGAGAGGCATGCATGAATTTGACATATTATTTAACTCCATTTATATAACATCATTATATTTATTAAAACTCTCTTAAGTCATAAATGACTTAGTTAATAACATAAAGACACATGAAACATATATGGTGTTTTAGTGAATTTTCATGATCTTTAAAATTAAATTATAATTTGATTAGATCAGTCATTTTAATTATTTAATAATTTTTAAATTGATTAATTTTTAATTAATAAGACTTATTAAAAATTTTAACTTTATAAGAGCGAGTTTTTGTATATTTTGTCTATGAACATTAGTCCGTAATTTGAATGGTATAATCTCATATGAAACAATATGGATCTGCAACTTATATTGACGAAAAGATAATTTATTTTCACATATTTTTCATTCTTTCGAGTCCTAAAGATAAGGTCATTTAAATGGTGTAAAAAGTAAATCTCTCTAACAGCCCTGTTCGGGAATGAAGGTTACTAGTTTGGTAAATAGACCATAACTTTTTTTTTCACCATTGGATCGTCATACAAATTAGTGAAAACATTCATAATAGTATTAATTAAAATCACACTAAAGCGATTTCCCTAATTATGTAATTAGAAAAAGTTATGGATGAATGTTCATCAGACTTTGATTGAAAAATCAAGTTTAAATAAGCCTAATTTCACTATAACAACCAATATTTGACCATTTTTGTACAAAGGAACCTTATTTTATTTTTATATATGTTAAATAAAACCAAAATGGGTATCTTAAAGTGTCTTTATATTTTTGAGGTGACATCTAAAATGAAAATTATTCCCTACCCTAACTCTTCACAAACCTAATCAGAAAATGTATGTTTTCAAATCCATATCCTTACATACATCTAACTATAATATACATAGTTCATAATAAAGTATTCCTCCATACAATTGAAACTTATGTAGCTAAATTTGTACAATTTGGTAACACCTTAATGGATATAGAACACAAATGTTGTTAGGATGAATTCAGAATAACTGAGAGGGGGGGTGAATTAGTTATCCTCAGGTCCAGATGTGCCCATATAAAACTTTAAACCAACTTCAACAACTTAGATCTGCTCGGAAGAAATAAAAAATAAAAGTGTGCAGTTTACTTTACTAATGAAATAAGCTTGCATTAACTTAATAGTAAAACACAATAATAACATCCACACATTTTGACACCATGATTTAACGTTGAAACCCAATATGGGAAAACCACGAGTAACATGCTACCAAAATTTCACTCTTCTAAAGTGATTCCCTGTAAGGAGCCAAACCTGTTAAAGGTTACAAAACACACTATCAACTGTGACCTGGTTAAAGGATTTAATCACCTTGTCAGGAGTGGCCTTGTTAGAGGACTAAGAACATTCCAATCTAAATGTCACCTTGTTCAAAGGATTTATACAATGACTGTTAAGTGAACCTGGTTAAAGGATTTGAACTGATACAATGGTTAGAAAGTAATCAATAGGTGTGATCTGATACATAAAACTTACTTTGTAAATCGAGATCTAGTTTCAGCTCTAATGCTAATTCACTAAGTGGCCTTGAGTTTCATCTCAAACTTCAGATCTACTTGGAAATCTGTCAAGCAATCTCTCTCTGCGTCTCTGCTCAGTCTTCTTTGCTAGGTCTTTCCAATAAGTCAATTAACCATGCAATACTCTTGCATACAACTTCTCCTTACACTTGGATACTATGACAATAACCTCAGTAGGTTATATTATACCTCTTCATCTAGGTCAGGTAGATCTTTTTCCGCTTAATCAATATTGTAGATCTTAGGTTAGGTAAGATCCAATGGATCCTTCCATCATTACATTTAATTTACTTCTCCAATACACTCATTAACTAAACATTGAATCCATGCACTAATAACAGTTTCCCATGCATTAAATGAATGTGGACCAATCTTAATTAACAATGCATATCCCAATAGAATCAACTATGTCGGCCATAGATCTCAAATCTCATTAATAAACAAAATACTATTGCTCGGATTTCTCTGTCTCCCTCAGAATTTCACTGGTGCTCGACATCATCTTTTCTTTTCTCGACATCACCTTTCACTTTTCTCGACATTGACTTTGCTTCACTCAACATCGACCTTCCAGTGAACTGTCAGTGATAGATAAACAATGTATCACTTTGCCAAAGTGCCAAATGATCAAGTACCCTAGTGTATACTCATAACTCAACCATTTCCTTGGTCTTCTCGTTATCCCATTCTTTTCAAATCTTCATCAATCAATGGATAAGGTACTCATACATCAATAGTCTCACCAGTTACGGTTTGACATCAATGACAAAATAACAATTTTCTACATTGTATCAATCTTTCCAACAATCTCCCTCTTTGGCATTGATGGTAACACTAAACTAAAAATAATAATTTTCAACCAAAGTTACCATACAATCCAAAAAGTGCCTGTGTTCCTAATATGAAAAAATCTGCATTAATGTATTTAGCTTCATTCTGATGCCCTCTGTGTCTATAATCACACTGAAATGTTTTCTGTTACTATTCATCTCCCTCTTTCAATAATATCTCCCTTGTATATGTTGTTTTAGCAATAATCTCTCTCTTTGACAACAATGCCAAAGATGTTGACATCTACATTATGCAGATTCTTCTGTTCTAATCTTTGTATCATGTTGTTCCTATCATCTTTGTGTATGACTGATCTACTTTTCTATTCTTGTTTTCCACTTCACAGTTTTTAGGTAACATCCTAAAAATGTGACTTACTGTGCATCAATGTGTCAAGTGTTCTGATTAAAACATTTGATTCAACAATGCCATTCAGCACTAGTTAGCCTCTGCTAGGGGAATTACCCCCAATTTACCTCTTAGATACTCATAAGCATCCTTGGGTAACACTTTTGTAAATATGTTTGTCAGCTGTTCCTTTGTATTCACATATTCCAGTCTCAGTTCCTTCTTCTGAACTAGCTCCCTCAAGTAATGATACTTGATAGCTATATGTTTTGTCTCAGAGTGCATTACAAGATTTTTAGAAATATTAATGACACTTGTGTTATCATAATATATGAAAACTGGTTCTATGATCTCCTCCTTCATACCTTTCAGTAGTATCTTCAACCACACAATGTTTGAACAATTATCTGCTACTGCCACATACTCGACTTCAGCTGTAGATTGTGAGGTGCAATTCTATTTCTTGCTTGTCCAGGAAACTAATCTTTTCCCACAAAGAAAATTTCCTCCTGTGGTTCTTTTTCTATAATCAACATTACCGTCCTAGTCAGAATCAGTAGACTCTGAGTTCAAACTTGTCATTCCTTTTGTAATATAGGCCATAGTCTTCTGTACCTTTCAAATATCTCAAAATTCTTTTCACTACCATTATATGTCTCTTTTGGATTAGCAAAAAATCTAGCAACAATTCCAACTGCTAATGCAATATCAGGTCTACTGTGCACAACATATTGCATCTTACCAATCATTTATCTGTATAGTGTTTGATTTACCTCTTCTGTATCATCATTCTTTGTCAACTTCTGTCCAGTAGCCATGTGTGTACTCACTGGTTTTGAATCTTCCATACCAAAAGTTTTCAGTATCTCCTTGATATATTTTGATTGAATAATATAGATACCATTCTTCATTTGATGTATTTGTAGTCCAACAACGAATTTTATCTCACCAAAAATAGACATTTCAAATTCAGTTTGCATTTCTTTTGAAAATGCTTTACATATCATATCTTGTCTACTGAATATGATATTATCAACAAAAATTTCAGCCAATAAAATTCCTTTACCTTTCTCTATTTTCAAATATAGATTGTTGTTTTTATTTGTTATTACAAATCCAATCTTCATCAGATAATTGTGCAATCTTTCATACCATGCTTCGGGTGCTTGTTTCAGTCCATATAATGCCTTGTGCATTCTACAAACCATTTTCCTCTTACTTGGGTCAACAAATCCATCAGCTTGTTCAATATATACTTCCTCTTCTAATATACCATTTAGAAATGCTAACTTCACATCCATTTGGTAGACTTTAAATCCTTTGTAGGCTGCATATGCAAGTAGAGTTCTCACACCCTCCAATCTTGCAACTGGGGTGAATGTCTCTCCATAGTCAATTCCTTCCTCTTGTGCATAACCTTTGCATACCAGTCTTGCTTTATTCCTTGTTACCTCTCCATGTTCATTCAGCTTGTTTCTAAATACCCACTTTCTACCTATTACATTTTTATTGTCAGGTCTCGGTACTAGTGTCCATGTCTTATTCCTTTCAATCTGGTCTATCTCTTCATTCATGGCTTGAATCCGGTCTTCATTATCCAAAGCATCTTTTACCATCTTAGGCTCAAAATCACATAGAAAACATGTTTATTCTCTTGATTTTCCTCTTTTCATAACTGTAGAATCCTTTGCTCCTATTATTTGATCAGGTTTATGGTGCCTTCTTACATATTTTGCCAAAGTAGGCTCTTTCTCAACTTTAATTTGATCATTCAAGTTTAGTTTAGGGTGAAACTGTGACTCGACATCTCCATCAGATAGCTCAAAAATCATCTCCTGTTGTTTGGCAATTTCATTCTGTGTCTCGGTAGGTGTAGAATGTTGCTCGACAACTTCATTTTCAGTTTCGTTAGAATCCTCCTCTTCAGGATATGTGAATGATTTTTAACTTCCAGGGTCAATCATGCTTTCAACTTCATTTCTTTCTGCATATTCATCAATTCTAACATTTGCACTTTCCACAATTTTGTTAGTGTTAGAATTCAAAAATTTATATGCCTTACTCTTAGTAGAATATCCAAGAAATATGCCTTCTTCTCCTTTAGCATCAAGTTTACCATTTCTGTTATCCTTCAATATAAAACATCTACTCCCAAAGACTTTGAAATAAATTAAAATAGGTGCATGTCCATACCATAACTCATAAGGTGTAGTATTTGTACCTTACTTGACATGTACTCTATTCAAGGTATAAACAACTATACTCACAGCTTCTCTCCAATATTTATGTGCAACATTTTTATCCATCATTAATGTTCTAGCACAATCCATGATAGATCAATTATTCTTTTAGCTATACCATTCTGTGGTGGTGTCCTAGGTGCTGACATCTATCTTTTTATCCCTCGATCATTGCAGAACCTGTTAAACTCATTAGAAATGAATTCACCTCCTCTGTCAGATCTCAGACATTTCAGACTCTTACCTATTTCCTTTTCAAATTTTTCCAAGTACCACTTAAATAACTAAAATGCATTAGATTTTTCTTTGAGAAACATAACAGTCATCATCCTAGAGTAGTCATCCACAAATAGAATAAACTATTTGTCTCCATAGTAACTTTTCTCACCAATAGGTCCACAAAGGTCAGTATAAACCAATTCAAAAATATTCTCAGAAGTATGAGTTTTTCTTTTAAAACTAGATTTAGTCATTTTGCCCAACTGACATTGCTTACACATAGCATTCTCAGGTTTCTTTAACTTAGGAAGCCCTATAACCTTTTTCAATTTACTTATGCTTACCAAGTTATCAAAGTTAACATGACATAACCTCTTATGCCATAACCAAACATCATTATATTGTGCAAAAAAGCATGTCTCTTCAGCTAAATGCAATTACCTTTTGTTTTCTCACCACCTCCAACTAATTGTCCATTGGCATCATAGATATTTTCTTTCCTGTGATGGAATTCAACTCTGTAACCAAAAGTATTCAACTGTGAAACACTCAACAAGTTATACTTAAGATCACCAACCTAGTATACATCATCACATCTAATCTTGTTAGTCAATTGAATTGATCCTTTCCCTTTGACTCTATAAGGTGTATCATTACCAAACTTAACATATCCACCTTTGCATTGATCTAAGGTTTCAAATTTGTCCTTATCACCAGTCATGTGATGTGAATAGCCACTGTCAATAATCTAATGATCACCTTTACTCATATAAGAAATTAGTGCAGTTTTCTCATCATCATTAGAATCATCTTTCATTGCAACATACACTACTTCTTGTAACATATGAAATGGTATGTTACCAAAATGTAAAGTAAGAAATTAAGGTGTGGTATTGAGATATGTTATCAAGAATGTATAATGTGTCAAGGAAGAAGGGTTTGATAGATTATTGATTATCTTGAAATGTAATGTGTAAATTGTTCTTGAAGTTGCCTAGATTGTATTGACTTGTATTGATTGTGTGTTGTAATTGTGATTAGGGAGAAGATAAGATGTTCCTCTTTTATTCTACAATGCACAAATAGGAGATCCAAGTTTATCAACCCCAAAGAAGGGCTAATGCACAAATGAATGAACTATTTGGAAAAAGAGAATAACAAAGGAGATACCTTAAATTTTGTTAATTATATGTATAGAAATGATATATGATAGTAATTGAAGAAATAGGAGAAATGCACTAACCTTGAAATATTGCAGATCAAATAATTCTATTTTCTAAGGTCTGTAGACTGTTTTTGGAAAAACTAAAAGTTGATCCCAAACTGGAACGTAGAAATGAACAAAACCCAGAAATATTTTTCTGTTTCGATGTCATCTTATGAAAAAGGTTGACCTTGACCCACAGATGTCAACCCTGACCTACATAGGTCCGACAAAAAATCTGTTCGCACCATCCAAAAGAAAGCCAAAAAGGGTATCTAGATCTGGTCTCAAATCAACTGTTCTAAACCTGTACCTGCAAGAAAAAAGAGATTTTTTTTTTTGGGGGGGAGGGGTTTTCCTTGGTCAAACCCTAGTTTTGGAATTAACCTCATATATATATATATAATTGAAATTACAGAAATGGAGAAAGTAAATGCATAAATTCACTTTGTTTGAAAAAGTCCTTATGGCAGATTCGAATCCTTGAATCCACAAGTATGCTTCAAAAATGTGTAATTTAGAAAGGTAAGATGTGTTCAATCTCTTGCTAGTAGAACTTCAACACCAAGTCTTGAATGGGTTCTTGAATTTGGAATAGGCTTGGAAGAAGGTGGATGGAGAGATCACCAAAAAGGGCACTATGTAGCTTCAATCCTTCAATGGCCTCCAATGGATCTCCTTCATGAAAATGGATACTTGAATGGATGAATGCTTGCTTCAAATCTTTCTTGATTGCTTTCTTGAATCACACTTGAAGATAGCTTGAGAATGCTTGATTAGAAGACTTCATTTGCTTGATGATGGTTGTTAGAGAAAATGAGAGAGAAAGCTTCCCTTTTATACGAAATTAGGGCACAATCTTCTAAGGAGGCCTACATAGGAGGACTAAATTCCCATTAAAGCCTTTACCCCTAGGAGAGGATCTATATTAAATATAATTTAGGAATCAATGCTTCGGAACCTAAAACAGCCGACCCGGAAGTGGGAAATACTTTTTGCAAAGGCTGACCTCCAGAAACTGTGAGACCCCGGGATTTGAACCCTGGGTCAAGGTCAAGGTCAACCTTGACCTAGGTCAGGGTCAAGGTTGACCCTGACCTAGGTTAGGGTCAAGGTCGACATAGACCTGAAAGGTCAAGCCTGACCCTAAAGCCCAGAATCACCAGTTTGTAGTTCAGAATGCAGAAATCAGGCTTAACATGAGTGGAAAGAGGGAGAGAATAGGGGAGAAGCCATGTCAAAATTAGGAACCCATTCAAGGAACTTTTCATGACCTCAAACCACTTACTCGGAAGGCTAAACATGTCTACAATGGAAGTGCTTCCATTTTCTGACTATACATTTAGCCCCCACTTTAGCAAGAGTATGAGCTCAACACAAACTCTTGGTAAAGGA
>MU226733.1:1830983-1858773 GCA_018584345.1 Thuja plicata
AGATAAAGGACTACCCATATCACATGTAGGAATGCTAAATTTAGATTGAGTTAAAGATGCAAGTTGTTGTATTAAAGATGACACAGTTTGAGCCAAACTAATAATTGTAGAATCATTAGAGGAAACAAGTGGCATAGAAATATTAGGAGCACTAGGAAAAGTGTAAGAAGCAACAGGAATAGAAGACACAACTGGTGGAGCATTAGGAACCACAGTTGGAAGAGGATTAGTATAAGTAAAGTCACACTATGATATGAGGGTTGTGAGGTAGGTAAAGATACTGGTGGAGCATTCACAGGGATAGGTGCGCTTGGGATAGAAGTTGTTATCAAAGGAGGAGTGTAATTAGGAATACTAGGTAGAGGAACAAAAGAAGGTCCTACACTAGTGACAATAGGTGTGAATCCTAACTCTTGAGCCTCTTGAGCTAAAGGTTTAACATTCAAATTCACAAGATGAGTAATACTACGCAAGAAATTAATAACTTGATAATTATCATGGAGAACTTTCTTAAGAGCCTCTATAGCTTGGATAGAATCTTGATTATGGTTTTTTTGGATAAGCCAATTTCCAATTTTATCAAGTTCGGTTGAAAGGTTTTGCACTTGTTTAGGAGGAACCCTTAAAGCATCATCTTCATCATGAGATGAGTGAGAAGAGTTATGCTCCATGGAAGGATTGGAATCATGAGTTATCAATTTATCATCCAAGATCCTAAGGAAAGGAGAGGAAGACTCGGGATCAAAGGAAGCCATAAGTCTATGGCTTCTTCTAACTGGGATACTATAAGTAGGACTAGATGTGGTAAAGATCATACACCAATGCAATGCAAATGAACTAACACAAAATTTTGATCTATTGAATTGAAATGCAATTTGAAAGAACATGCAAGATCTAGCATAAACAATGTAAATCTAAGACCAAAAAAAAAAGTTGTCTATTGCGGGTTCACCAAAATGTAACATATGAAATAGTATGTTACCAAAATGTAAAGTAAGAAATTAAGGTGTGGTATTGAGATATGTTTATCAAGAATGTATAATGTGTCAAGGAAGAAGGGTTTGATAGATTATTTATTATCTTGAAATGTAATGTGTAAATTGTTCTTGAAGTTGCCTAGATTGTATTGAATTCTTTAACCTTAATTGAATTTTATTAATTGTGTATTACAATTGTGATTAGGGAGAAGATAAGATGTTCCTCTTTTATTCCCAAATGCACAAATAGGAGATCCAAGTTGATCAACCCCAAAGAAGGCCTAATGCACAAATGATTCAACTATTTGGAAAAGGAGAATAATAAAGGAGATACCTTAAATTCTGTTAATTATATGTATAGAAATGATATATGATAGTAATTGAAGAAATAGGAGAAATGCACTAACCTTGAAATATTACAGGTCAAAGAATGCTATTTTCTGAGGTCTGTAGACTATTTCTAGATAAACTGACAGTTGATCCCAAACCAGAATGCAGAGACAAACAAAACCCATAAATATTTTTCCATTCTGATGTCGTCTTATGAAAAAGGTTGACCTTGAACCACAAATATAAACCCTAACCCAATAATATCGACCCTGACCTACATAGGTCCGACAGAAAATCTATTCACGCCATCTGAAATAAATCTGAAAAGGGTATCCAGATCTAGTCTCAAATCAATTATTCTAAACCTGTACCTACAAGAAAAAGGAGATTTTTTGTTGTGGGGGAGGGAAGGGTTTGCCTTGGTCAAACCCCAGTTTTGGAATTAACCTCAAATATATAATTGAAATTGTAGAAATGGACAAAGTAAATGCATAAATTCACCTTGTTTGAAAAAGTCCTTGTGGAAGATTCAAATCCTTGAATCCACAAGTATGCTTAAAAAATGTGGAATGTAGAAAGGTGGGATGTATTCAATCTCTTTCTTGTATATCTTCAACACCAAGTCTTGAATGGGTTCTTGAATTTGGAATAGGCTTGGAAGAAGGTGGATGGAGAGATCACCAAAAAGGGCACTATGTAGCTTCAATCCTTCAATGGCCTCCAATGGATCTCCTTCATGAAAATGGATACTTGAATGGATGAATGCTTGCTTAAAATATTTCTTGATTTCTTTCTTGAATCACACTTGAAGATAGCTTGAGAATGCTTGATTAGAAGACTTTGTTTACTTGATGATGGTTGTTAGAGAAAATGAAAGAGAAAGCTTCCCTTTTATATGAAATTAGGGCACAATCTTCTAAGGAGGCCTGGAAATATGGATTAAATTACCATTAAAGCCTTTAACCCTAGGAGAGGACCTATATTAAATATAATTTAGGAATCAATGCTTCGGAACCCAAAACAGTCGACCCAGAAGCGGGAAATACGTTTTGCAAAGGCCAACCTCCAAAAACTGAGACCCCAGGATCTGAACCCTGGGTCAAGGTCGAGGTCGACCTTGACCTAGTTCAGGGTCAAGGTCAACCCATACCTAGGTTAGGGTTGAGGTTGACATAGACCTGAAAGGTTGACCCTGACCCTGAAGCCTAGAATCACCAGTCTGCAGAAATTAGGCTAAATAGGAGTGGAAAGAGGGACAGAATAGGGGAGAAGCCATGTCAAGATCAGAAAACCATTCAAGACACTTTTCATGACCTCAAAACACTTACTCAAAAGGATAAACACATCTAAAATGGAAGTGCTTCCATTTTCTGTCTATACACTTCTATATCATTTTCATCAGATTTGTCAGATTCACTGTTTGAAGCTTCTTCAGCTATATAACAAGATTTCTTACCTCTGTCTTTGTAATCCTTTTACTTTCTGTAGTCTCAATCATCCTTTCTGTCTTTGTACTTGATATCTCTTTTTTCATCCTTTTCATTCTTGTCAGGACATCTAGCAGAAATATGACCAACTTTGTTACAAGAAAAAAAAAATAGGAAGTTTACCTTTAAATTTTCCTTTTCCTCTAGCTAGTCTCCTTTCCATAAGTGCCTCAAGCTCTTCTAGATAATCATCTAAGGTGTCACTATCACTGTCCACATATTTATTTCCTTTCTTTTATTTGCTAATGACCATCTATGACTTGAATGTAGATTCAACAGCTTGTGGAGTATAGTTGTCAAAATTTGACATCTCAAATGCAGTAAGTCTGCCTACCAGACTTTCCAGAGTTAAATTGTTATTAGGAGTACATCTTAGTTCTTGAATTATAGATAATCTAATAGCATAAATAGGAAGAAGTGTTCTAAGTACCTTTCTCATGATAGTGTCTTCATCAATGGTTCCCTTAGCTCCTCTAATAGAATTTACAACCTCCTTTATCCTATCATAATATTGCACTATATTTTCTCCGTCTTACATTTTTAAATCATCAAAATTACCTCTCAAGCTTTCAGATTTGGCTCTTAGTACATTTGTATCAACTCCATAAATGGTTACAAGGGCATCCCACATCTACTTTGCACTTGTACAATCCTTGATGTCCTCAAATTCATGATAGTTCAAAGATTATGCAAGTTCCAACATTGCTTGATTATGTTCATGCTTTTCTCTTAATTGTGCAGCATTCAAATCTCCAGTAGGGGCTACATATTCTATTTCAATATGTCATTTAGTAGAATCACCAATACTGGCCAAGTGAAGTTTCATCAAACTTTGCCATGCAGGAAAGTTTTCCTTGTTGATCTTCAGTCCATCCCTTTTATACATCTTGATCTTTATCTCCAAGTACCTTCAAACTTTTTCAAGAGAACTTAGCTCTGATACCAATTGTTAGGATGAATTTAGAATAACTCAAAGGAAGGGTGAATCAATTATCCTCAGGTCTAGATGTGCCCATATAAAAATTTAAACCAACTTCAACAACTTAGATCTACTTGGCAATAATAAACAACAAAAGTGTGTAGTTTACTGTACTAATGAAATAAGCTTGCAGAAACTTAACAGTAAACCACAACAATAAAATTCACACATTTTGACACCATGATTAACGTGGAAACCCAATATGGGAAAAAACACCAGTAACATGCTACCAAAATTTCACTCTTCTGAAGTGATGCTCTGTAAGGAGCCAACCCTGTTAAAGGTTAAAAAACACACTGTCAAATGTGACCTGCTTAAAGGATTTAATCACCATGTCAGGAGTGGCCTTGTTAGAGGACTTAGAAAATCCCAATTTGAATGTCACCTTGTTCAAAGGATTTATACAATGGCTGTTAGGTCAGCTTGGTTAAAGGATTTGAACTGATACAATGGTTAGAAAGTAATCAATAGGTGTGATCTGATACATACAACTTACTTTGCAAATCTAGATCCAGTTTTAGGTCTAATGCTAATTCACTGAGTGGCCTCAATTTTCATCTCAAACATCAGATCTTCTTGGAAATCCATCAAGCAATCTCTCTCTGCTTCTCTACTCAACTTTCTTTGCTAGGTCTTTCCAATCAGTCAATTAACCATGCAATACTCTTGCATACAACTTCTCCTTACACTTGGATACTGTGAAAATAACCTCAGTAGGTTATATTATACCTCTTCATCTAGGTCAGATAGATCTTTTGTCACTTAATCAAGATCGTAGATCTTAGGTTAGGTCAGATCCAACAGATCCTTCCATCATTACATTTAATTTACTTCTCCAATACAGTCATTAACTAAACATTGAATCCATGTGCTAATAATGGTTTCCCATGCATTAAATGAATGTGGACCAATGTTAATTAACAATGCATATCCCAATAGAATCAACTATGTCAGCCATAGATCTCAAATTGCATTAATAAAAAAAATATTGTGGCTCAGATTTCTCTGTCTCCCTCGACATTTCACTGGCATTTGACATCATCTTTGCTTTTCTCAGCATCACCTTTCGCTTTGCTTGACATCAACTTTGCTTTGCTTGGCATCGATCTTCTAGTGAACTGTCAGTGATAGATAAATAATGTATCACTTTGCCAAAGTGCTAAATGATCAAGTACCCTGGTGTATACTCATAACTCAACCATTTCCTTGGTCTTCTTGTTATCCCATTCTTTTCAAATCTTCATCACATCATAAGTAGTCATGTTCATACAAACACAATGTAATCAACATCGCTGTTCAAGTTTCACTCTACTAGTAGTTTCTTTTAATTTTTTTATCCTGGACAAAATTATAATTATATGAATTATTGACCATCACATAAGTCATGGATTAGAAACCTCTTACCTATATCATAACCAATGGTTCATATAATCATGGTGAAGTACAAAGGTTTTATTTTCAGTAGCTGTTGTTTTCTCCAAGTGCTTTGATGCACATATTTTTGGTTTTCAAGTGTATTTTGTAATGCCCCACCAGGGAACCCAGGATAAGTTAACCTAAAACATCTTATTAATTTTATAAAATGATTTTTTTAAAGAGTTTACAATTGATAATGAGTAACAATGCGGAAACAATATAACATAAGACATTTCATACTCATAAATGCAACTCATATACAGATTACAAATGCCGAGGGTTCCATGATGTAGGATTAGTTAAGTTAACTAATATACTAAATGATAAACAATATACAATCTCCATAATGCAAAAGAATAACAAGAACATCATCTCATAAATGAAACCTAGATAGAACTAATATCATAATGTATATATAGAAAACCAACATCCACTGCACAAGTCATGGGGTATGTGATGAACCAAAATATAAAATACAATACAATTTTATAATAATATCAAAACTGATACAATGATACAAGTATAAAACATAAGAAGATAAGAGCAAGTTTCCAACAATGAGGAACAAGAAGGTACAACTGCAAGTCTTCTCTTTTTTTTCTTTCTTTTTTATTTTTGTTTTTATTTTTGATTTTTTTGTAACTAAATAATTAATTCTCCATGAAATTCAATTTTTAATTAGAATTAAAACTCAATTTATTATTATTATTATTTAAATGTGATTACATTACGTATTGTAATTTTTAATTAGGAATAAGGTATATATAGAAAACCAACATCCACTGCACAAGTCACGAGGTATGTGATGAAACCCAATATAAAATACAATACAATATTCTAAGAATATCACAACTGATATAATGATACAAGTATACAACATAAGAAGATAAGAGCAAGTCTCCAACAATGAAGAATAAGAAGGTACAACTTCAACAAGGATCATCCAAGAAAAAGTCACGAACGTCAGATCTCAATGGTAATACGAATCACTACCACCCGACCACGTGAAACCAATGGGCCACTCCCACCGTGTTGAGGAGATAAAAATAGGCCCACAAATATGGGAAAAAACCAAACAAGCAAGACTAATAAAAAGGTACACCAGTTAAAAAGGTAACAAAAAGATTTCAAGCTTAAAAGTATGAAAGATCAAGAGACAAAGAAAGTGTACCAAATACTCATGTAGGAACCTAGAACACATATAGGGAAGTGTCATCACATAAGTCTACCCTTGAGTTACCCTAGTAGCCTGTCTAGACCCTTGTCCTCAAGTGACTCTATTTGGCTCAGTAATCTTTTCATACAAACAAGGATTCTAATCATGCAAGACCTCAATAAAGCATCTTCTCCCACTCCCATCCTTAGCCTATACTAGCACTCAAGGCATGGGTGAGGCACATATTTATCTTATTAATATTTTCTCTCAATTAATTTCATTAAGTTATCACTTATTAGGTCACTAACAATGAGTTACCCTAGTAGCCTCTTAGGGCCTTGGCCCCCATTTTAAGCCACTTCCCCTCTATCCTCCTAGATAACCTACCCTAATGCTCCCAGCCACAAGAACAAAAAAAGATATAGCCAAAACCATAAAAGACTTCTCGTAAAGCATTAAATCATGAAAGTTATCAATGAAAATACTGGAGAATAACAAAGAGTAATACATCCTATAAAAGGATCCATATTGTCCATCCCATAATGGACATCTGAATAAGTCATCCATCCCATATTGGATATCTCAATAAACAATTACCAAATTATCTAAATCTCATATCACCAAAATAATGATCCTCAATAGCATCAAAAATATCTTTCTTTAACATGGAGTAAATCATAATAAAAAAATACCATCACTCAAAATATTGAACAATCATAGTAGAAGAAACAAGGTGACCACGTGAATAAATATCAACTCAACACAATATTGGTTGTCACCTCTTATGGTAGAATAACATAAAGTTAAAGGGCTCAAGGAACACATGACATCTATAAAATATGTACCTAAGAAAACACATGAACCAATCATGACATAAATAGGTTATGAACTTTCCACAATATGAAACCCAAAGAGCAAAAGGCATAAAATCATAAGATAGTATAAGTCTGAAGATGAAACCCACCCAGGGTAACAACCTACCCACACTGACACTTAAAAACATGAAGATCAAATGAGAGAAGACATGCATGTGTATTACTTATTATTTAACTCCATTTATATAACATCATTATATTTATTAAAATACTCTTAAGTCATAAATGACTTAGTTAATAACATAAAATACACACATGAAACATATATGGTGTTTTAGTGAATCTCTATGATCTTTAAAATTAAATTATAAATTGATTAGACCAGTCATATTAATTATTTAATAATTGTCAAATTGATTAATTTTTTAAATTAATAAGAATTATTAATCATTTTAACTTTAACAGTGAGTTTTTTAATGTATTTCCTCTATGCACACTAGTCACTAAATTGAACGATATAATCTCATATGAAATGATACTGATCTGAAAATTATATCTATGGAAATATAATTTAATTTCACATATTTTTAATTCTTTCCCATCCTAAAGATAAGGTTATTTAAATAGTGTAAAAATTAAATCTCTATAACAGTCTTGTTTAGGAATGAAGGTTACAAGTTTGGTAAAAAAATCATAAATTTGTTCTTAACCATTGGATCATCATAAAACTTAGTGAAAACATTCATAATAGTATTAGTTAAAATCTCATTGAGGCGATTTTCCTAATTATCTAATTAGAAAAACTTATGGATGAATGTTCGTCAGGCTCTAATTGAAAAATCAAGCTCAAATAGGCCTAATTTCACTATAACAACCAATATTTGACCATTTCCATACAAAGGAATCCTATTTGATTTTGATATATGTTAAATAAAACCAAAAAGAGTATCTTAAAGTGTCTTTTTATTTTTAAGGTGACATCTAAAATGAAAATTAATGGCTACCTTGACTCTTCACAACTCTAATCCAAAAACGTATTTTTTAAACCCATATCCTTACATACAAGTATCTACAATACACATAGTTCATAGTAAAGGTTTCCACCATACAGTTGAAATTTATGCAACTAAATTTTTATAATTTGGTAAAACCTTAATGAATTTACAACACAAATGTATCCTTTTTAAATCATTCTCTCCTAGGGTTTCCATACAAATTATCACAGAATACTAGACATGTCATAAACATAACTCACAAGAACACCCTAATCATATGTATAAATTATTTTAGAAATAAAAAGAATGTTAACTAAAATCAAATCACAATCAAGCAAGCACGACGAAAATAATATTTTCAATAGAAACTACAAAGAGACTTAGAAACCCCTACCTTGAGAATGCCAGGTAGACTTGCTAAGAAGAAGAAGAAGAAGAAGAAGAACCAAAAAACATACTTCACTCCCAATGATTGAAAATTATATTCTTTAACTTGAACATCTCCATGATAAACCTGTAACATGTCTCCTAAAACTTGTGTTCTAAAAACTCCCTGTCCTCTTTTTAAAAAAAATGACCCCAAAATCCTCTCATAAATAAAAATTGTTTAACTAGGATTTCTAGGACAACTTCCTAAAAAACTTAACCTTGAAAAAAAAGATAATTTTTTTAAAATAAAATTTTCTTCTTATTTTTTTTAAATAAAACCAATCTGCTTATTTATTTATTTTTAAAAGAAAAAAATACACAATTTTCTTTCTCTTTCTTCTTTTAATATTAAATAAATAAATATTATTTATTTATTTTCTTTTCCCAAATTAAGTATTATATCTATATATATTTTAAATACATAAATATCTTTTCTTTCTTTTCTTCTCTTTTTTTTTGTTTTCTTTCTTTTTAATTTTTGTTTTTTTAATTAAATAATTAATTCTCCACAAAATTCAAATTTTAATTAGAATTAAAACTCTATTTATTATTATTATTATTTAAATGCAATTACATTGCATATTATTATTTTTAACTAGGAATAATATTTCTAGCATATTAATAATTTATTTATATTAAATATACCTTTTAATTTTCATTTAGACATAATATTTAATTAAATCTTCAAACTTTATCTTTAGACTTCTAATTAAATCACTTTTAATAAATACAAGTATTTAATTAATCCCTATTAATTAAATATCTATATATTTAATATTTTATTATTCTTAGAAGGTTCAATTATGTAAACTTTATAATTAACCTTTAATTACTCTTTTACTTACATCACAATAAAATATCACATTGACCTTCATGCATGCATACTGAAATTTGCCCAAATCAAAATGTAGAAAATATGCAACAACATAAGCATGCTCAAACAAGGGTTCACGAATTGACGTCACCTTGACAAATTCAGAGAAGGTAGTCAAAGAGATACTTGTCCACTCTTTTAGGACAAATGAGGGCTTATGCTAGGATTTAGGCCTGAATGTTATCTCCCCTCTCTTACCACTGAGATAATGTGGTAGGACACGCTCATCTTGGCAATTCAGGGAAGTCAATGCCTGATACCTACAAACCTACATCACAAAGCCGAGCATGTACATAATATATAGAATAGGCAATGATAGGGATCAGTCGATCATGTGGATCTCACAATGCAAGTAATTACGTCTCCGTCCTCTATCACATCAAACACATCATACAAAAATGTAATATAGACACGCCACACATCACTATAAAACATATAAGCTAACCATACACATGCAAGTATGGGGTAAGCAAAATATGTTAGAATAACTGAGAGAGGGGGGGGGGGGGNAGCAAAATATGTTAGAATAACTGAGAGAGGGGGGGGGGGTGAATTAGTGGCCTGAAAAATATTTCAATAAATTAACCCAAAAACTTATCACCACAATTATAAGCCTCTAGTTATCTTTAGTCCTAAAAGATGAATGCCTTCAAAAAATCTCAACAAATAACTACTGTTCAGAGTTCACTGTTAAACCTTATTCTTACTATTTACCGATTAGTATTATTTCATTTACCGAAATGCAATAAATAACTTAGTGTATACCGATTAATCCAGATTAGTTACGTGTAATGAAAAACACTAAAGTAATGACTCATAAACACATTGACACATGGATTTTTAACGTTGAAACTCTGTTAAGGGAAAAATCACTTGGGACCGGTAACTTAAAATTTTCACTCTTCTAAAGTGAGCTCGATGAAGAGCCAACCCTATTAAAGGTTACAAACACACTGTTAGGTGTGACCTTTTTAGAGGATTTAAATATAATAGTTTGTCACTTGATATCAGACATCTTTATGCTACCTTTTATGACCAAACCCAGTGTAGTTTGTCAAATGGTATCTGGCATCTCATGCTATCTTCATGACCAAAATTTTTGATACTCCTTGGGATGTATCTCAATATAAAAAGGATTCTTAAGTCTTGTTTGGTTAAGAGACTTTCTAATTCTATGGTTAAATTGAAACAGTAAATGATTTGTTCACATATACAAGTATACTTTGCAGATTTTTCAGATCTATTATAAGCTCATAACACCTTTCTAATCAATGTATTTTTTCAATACCGTTGATCAACTTCTTTCTACTCGGTGATGCTGTGCTTCTCTATTGCTTGGTGTCTGCATAATTAGCTCTGTTCTTCAGCTTGATTGATCAGATCTGATTGAAGTCTTCCTTCATCAATTTCTCCTCAACATCCTCTTTTTCTATTCACCCTTTAATTTGTAATTAATTAGCTTGTCTCTTTATAGACATGATTTCACCATTTCTCAGTTCATGAATTTCTTGTTCTTGGTGTGATCCACAATTTTAGCTAATATTTTATTAAAGCTTTACTTCAGTTTTATCCCGTAGATTTCTCCTTGACAACTGGAATAAAAAATTTAAATCTTTCACTTATCTCTGGCTTTAACTTGTTGATAAAAACAATGTTAACAACCAGTTAAATCCTTCTTTAGCTCTTGCTAGCTAAGTCTTTTGTCATTTCTAAACTTCAGTTCCTTTCAGTGTTTTAACTCTTTGTTAGCTTTGGTCAATACTTCAGTTCTCTTCGGGCATCTTCGTCAGGGTTGTTTGTCCATCGGGCATCACTGTGAAGTTCTACTCGTCGATAATTCTTGTCGGGTTTCTTGCTCAGGTATCACTATGACTTCCCTCTTGGCTTTATTTGTCCATCGGGGTGCACTTCCCATCAGTGTTTGTAGTGACTTAGTGAATACTGATCTTTTATGCATTACTGAAAGCATAACCTTTATCTTTCTGATTCTGTGAAGTCTTTCACATTTTGAATATAACCAATCAAATTATATCAAGTTCACATCAATGAAAATACAATACATTAACAAGTTTAATGTCTTGCATTAACTTTTTGTAGCTTGGTGGTCATCAAATTAACATCTTCACACATTCAATCAGTTATAGTTCATCAATCTCTCCCTTTGGAATTGATGGCAACACACTACATTATTACACTATATTATTACTAATATAATATGAAATATATTAGTTGTAGTTCATCCATCTACCAATTTTATTGTTCTATAACTAATACAAATGTCTGGTTTTTGATAAGCTCATATAGCTTAGATTTTTTTCTTGTGGAGTGCCTTCTTCAATCTTCAATCCCTTCATTGGATAGATGTAGCAGCTTATGATCTTTCTCTGATGTTGTCTCTCCCTTTGATTTTTCCTCTCCTTGATCATCTCTTTTTATTTTGACAACAATAAGTCATCTCTCCCTTATGATATTTTCTCTCCCTTTGATGGATTCATATGTAATATCTCCCTTTGGATAATGATTATCTCTCCCTTTGAATTCTTAGGAACTTCTCTCCCTTTTGATAATGATAATCTTTCTCTTTGACAACAATGCCAAAGTGGACTTTGATCATGCCAAAGTTATATCCTTTCACCTTTTTATAATATACTCCTTGAATTTCCCAATTCATCAGCAATACAGTTGTTGGTTTCTTTTTATGTTGCAATAGAAATGACAACAACCTCTTCACTTTATGACTATTTTTATAGAGAAGCCACCTCTAAATACAAGCTCATGTGAGAAAAGGACCAACTAAAAAACACTCTCTTAATACTTCTACACTTCAGGTCCTACTACACCTAGTGGAGATACCCTATTATACCTATTGAGATATCCAATCTAGTATTATCAAGCAGTAATCTCACAATGACTGAACATGATCGGGAGATACTAGATAATTTGCTAATTATCCATTGAACATCAACCTTGAAATGGAGCATGAGATAGAAATTATAAACAACTTATATAAATTAATACTTAATGGATTTTAAATGTTTGCTTCTAGGAAAACACAACCAATGTGTAGCTAGATATGCAATAAAACAAAATTTATAAGCTCCAGATCAGTGCTTTATCCATTGGGCTATATTCTGATTCAGATACAATGTACTGAAATTAATGTTTGCCAAAGACTTGAAATCATAATACAACCACCCCAAAACCCATACTACTGATAGAATCCTTTTAGTGTGTCATATGAATCTATGCATAAATAAGAGCCTAATTTAATATGATCTTAGATCAGAACTCTCAAATAGGTACATAAACATAGAGAAAACTATGCTAATAAATAAGAAAATCCATAATTCATATGACACATAACATAGGAGAGATTGGAATTTGGATCTTTGTATTAAATTCAGAAAATCTCATTTCAGTCTACAAAAAGTATTCAGAGATAACTTCTTCAATAACCTGCTAAAGATCTCTCAACTTTTATTTCTATTTTCTTACACAATGTAGTACAAATTATACTATCTTTCCCCTTTTGACTGAAAACTTTACAAATGGTTTATAATACAAAATTTCCATCCCCCTCCCATGATCTTGGGAATCCTTTTATAGATTAGGATTGCAACAAGCCTTAGCTCAATTGGAATAAGGACAAAATTAATGACTCACTAAAAAGAAAAAATAGCTAATGGAGTGATAACCACTCTTGTTACAATAGATATTCAACAAATTTTGTCTTTTGACCACTTTATACTTGCAACTTCTTCAAAGTTGCTCGGTGTGAGCCATCTGGATTTTGTTGTCTTTGATGTTGGTGATGTAGGATCTTTACTTTCAACTATATCAACCAATCCATTGGGCTTCTTCATCCACCTGCATGTTTTCACCTTCACCTGGATCAACTATTGTGTACTTGTTTCACCAAGAAGTGTACACCTCATATCCTAGCCAGTTGAAGTTGAGGACCTCATCTTTTCTGTTGTTAATTTCCTTCTAGGTGGTATATGTCTTCTCAATCTCATCCGACCAAAATGCAAAAAATTCTCTGGCCTTGCCAACTATCTCAACTGTTTGAACAAACAACAATGTACTCTTGAATGTAATTATGCTATTGGTCCTTGTTGTCAAAGCTTCATTCATCTGTCGATGCCATAACACATCATCTTTGATATTTCCATTTTTCTTGAAGATATTTGGGAACATCTCATAATGATCCTTTGAATATTCATTTTTTAGGGCCATAACCTTTCTAATGATGATGCTCCTCCTTATGTCTATCTCTATGAGAAGTTTGACACATTTATGAGTGCCAGTCAAGACTATGTCAACATCATTCTCCTTCTTGCAAGTGGTGTGGAAGAATTTCAACTCTCCTCGCTTCCCTTTTCACTTATCCACCAATTGGTCTAATTGGTCCCTACCTGTATTGAACTCATTCATCATGCTAACTATTTTCTTACCTTGTGCAGAGATAGCCGTAGGCACCAATTCATGTGTACAATGCTTCAGGGTGCTATGTATCTTATCTACATACTTCTACTTAACCCATGCCTCTACTTCTCTGAAGGCTGTAGACTGCTCAACCCACTCTTTCTTTTGCCTTTCCAGCTCTTCTTTCTTAGTAATTACTCTGGCCTTTTCTTTCTCAACCTCCTCTAATATGGTAAAAGTTGATGGTGCAGGAGAAGGAGGATAAGTAATAATAGGACTTGATGAGGAAGGTTGATGAGGGTCCTATGTAATCCTCCTCTGAGGCACAAATTATTCTATTTGTCTTCCCTCAAGGAAAGTAATTCTATTATCCTTCTCAATAGACTTATTTTTTTCATCATTGTAGGCCTTCATGACCATCTCACATTTCTTAGTTAGCCTTTGGAATGCCTCTTCTTGTCTCTCAGCCACCTTTAAACTTAACTTTGTAGTTTGTAGGGTAAGGTTGGCTGCATCCACACCTAACGTGTCTAAGACTCTTCTCAGAATAAGGCTACCTGCCTGTTCATCTTGATCCTCTTTATCAGACACCCTAGGTTTTTTCTTCCTCATATGCCACATGACAAGGGCTACATGATCTTCACTAAATTTCACTCCTTTTGATGCTTGTCTTTCCTCTGTTTCATTTTCATAGATAGTCTTGGTCTCATTTCTCACAACATCAAAGATAATGGCATCTGCAATATCCCACTCTGGGAGTATCAACACTCCTTCCTTCTTCACTAATGCCCTTCCTTCCTCAGGAGTTATTTTTTCAAACTTGGAGATCATTTCCCGTTTGATCTGATTTTCAATTTCTTCCTTTCTCCTTTTAGGTTGCTTAGTTTGTTTTTGTTGGCATTTCTCTTTAAATTCATCTATGTGGGTTCTCCAAAAAAACTATAAGAATGCCCTGGCCTTGATAAAATTTTCATCAAAAAGAAATTCATTGCTGACCTATTGAGTTAAGGGATCCAGTTCCTTCCCAGCATATTCTGCAACATTTAAATCTAATGAAGCATGCTTTGGGTCCTCATGCATCCCTTCTTGTAATTCTTGGGCTGTGACAATTATTTGTCCAACATCTCCCATCTGTAGCAACTGTTCTGCTACTGCTCGTTCATCAACACATAATGGAGATTGGGAAGGAGAATATAAATTTTCCTATTATTTTTTTTGTTCTCCCTCTACTCTTTGCCTCTTGGGGGATGACAATGATTGTGTATGGGGTATAATGGTCTTTTCCCCTTTGGATCTAGGGTCTTCTCAATTTGTGGCAATACTATACTATACCCTCTCCTCTGGTAAACCACATATTTCCTTGGGGGAACATTTTTGGTTGGAGCTATCCTACTCATTATTTCCTTTTCCCTTTCTGGCTCTATCTACAAAATATTGTCCCTCTTATGATTATGTTCTTGTATAATATCTTCAATCATCTCCATTAAGGAGTCTATCTTCTTGGTCCAAGGCTGAAAATATTTCAAAGGATCATACAAATTGTCAAAATGTTGTACAAAGTCTAGGCTCTTCTTGTATGCCAACCATTTCTCTTTGCTTGTCTCTTTCTCTATTTGATCAAAGTCATTCCTGATTATGTCCTTAGGGAAATTGAACTGATGATTCAGCACCAGGCACTTTATTTTTTCTTTAAACATATCTTTGATGAAGGCCTTAGGGTCAGCACATCTTGAAACTATGGTACTCAAATGATAAGGGGCCATATATTTATCTAGGTGTTTCCACCCTCCCTTTTTTATAATAAATTGATGTACTACTATAATTGTAGGAAAAATAGTTCCTTTTCCTCTTCCTTTTAGAGTTTCCTCCTGTAGACCCCTAATCTATCTTATTATCTCTGCCAATCCCAATTTGACAGGTACTCTATATGGTAATATATAAGGGATCCGCCTGAAACCATATACTCTAAAAACTGTAGATACTGGGTAAAGAATGAAATCTCCCCAATTATGTACTATTTTAGTTTGGGGATATACTCTTTAGGTCTCAACAATTGTAAGAGTGTTAGGGGCATCCTAGGATCATCATTCAACAACAATGCTGTAATTCTAGCAGAAAAACATCTATCAAAATTGATGTAATTTGCATCTTTGTTGTCCCATGACATTTCTACATTCCATAGCTGTACTGGCATTTCCTCATCATCTTTGATCCTTGTCAATTCCATCTCTCTTTCAAAATAGTCTACTCCCTTATATAAAAACATATGCATTAACAAAGAATACCATGTGAAATGTTTGGTTACCTTGCTGTTTTGGATGCCTATTAATCCTTCATATATCAAAAATTCTAGACATGAGGCAAAATAAAAAATTACAGCCAAATGGGGGTGTAATATTTGTACCATCATAAACATGTAATGAATAGACATTTCTTTCTCTTCATCATCCCCACAAATCTGACATAAGGCCCTGTATGTTCCTTTGGCCTTAGGGGTGAAATAGTCCAGCTTGAAATGCTCTTTAGTTCTCAGCCCTACCATGATCAGATCTCCAATTTTGTTGAAGTAATCCTTTAATGGTCCATTTCTCAGATAATCCTTTTGTGCTTCATATATTACTATAAAATCTTTCATGTCAATTTTATCCATTTGGATATCTTCTCCATTTAACTTAAATACTTCCCTGATTTCTTCTGCACTTATGCTGACCACGATTTGTCCATTCTTATCCCTAACCACCCTAGATATCTTATCATATTTATCTGCAATTTGAATAAGCATATCAACATCCATAAAAACCCCAGGCACCACTAACTTGCCTACATCAAATTTCCATATATTGCTATTGGGAGAAAAAGCCTTTCTTTGGCCAAAAAGTACTTTGAATAGACCCAAACCATTTATACCTATCTTAGCATCCCTAGCCCATTGTCTCAAATTGTACAAATCCTCACCAATTTTCAATCATGGGATTTTATGAACCAATTCTTTGATCTGTCTTAAATCATTCATCAACCTATTTAATTGCTGCAGTAGGTCATCACATACATTTTTGTCCTGGTAATTTACATGAGCCTTGAATTCTCTCCTAGGCACCATTTTGAAATTAAAATCTTTACAGTCTAATGATTCAACAATTTGACAGAATATAATAATTTTCAAGCCCTAATAATTCTTTAGAATTTGGAATTCAGACATAACTCACACCAAAAATTTACCCATCCTGCAAATAGCCTAGAAGTTGAAAATGCAATCACTACAGCTTCTTTTTCTCCACAAACTAGATAATTATGATAGCCAATGGTTGAATGAATGAACACATAACAATCCCATCACTCTCTAAGCATTAAATTGTTTACTACGGAAGCACACATTCACCATTAGTTCACTTGAGTTCAAACTCTCACGGCTAACAGTTCTGAGATGCTAAAATAACACCTTTGAAAAATGACCATCAATCTTGACATCTTTTCCTCACATCAGATGGCTCACAATAATTCTTTCATAACATTCATCTTCACAGACATGTGGCAGCATGTCCCAATCCCTCAAAGATTAACCCTCAGTTATTTTCCATCACAAGATTGATGCGCACTGTTAGATCTTCTCAAAGATGCTAACTCTTTACCTTACTTAATTCCGATAGAGGGTCCTAGCACTAGGACACGTGTCACCTCGACGCATTCCCTTGATGACTAAAATTCGATCACTTTATCTTTCAGTCTTTATGCCATCTGTCTGATCTTTCTTAATATTTACTATCTTTAACACCTTTCTACGACCCACAACTTTGATCTCCTAGGACACGTGACGAGATGTCACAATGCCTTGATGATTAAAATCATCACACCTTTTATCAGAGGCTTTGCAATGACTATGTGATCTTCTTTAACCTGTGACACCTTTACCCAACCAACCTTTTAGTAACCACATTCTGCAACTTGTCGGGATGGACGTGCATCACCATGGCGCAATCCTTTAATGGTTATTTTTTGGTCATCTTATCATTGCGGGTTAATGCCATTCGTCATATCTTCTTGAAGATGCTATGTATTTACCTATAACTTTAATTACCTACCAAACTCACTATACACCACGTGGCAGCATGTCACATTCCCTCAATGACTATTATACATGCATTTTGATCATAAGCCTTTGTTCCAACCATTGGATCAACTCAAACATGCACTCGATTTAACTTGATTTGCTCATTCATGTTTAGGCGCACTAAGGACACGCGTCACCATGGTGCGATCCCTTAAAGCTAACTCATCCACATCTTTGGGATAAAGGTAATGTGCCAACTATTGGATGAAAATACATTAGATCAACATATAACATTTAAATAAAATCTTGTAGATTTTGAACTTAGGGAATAAATAAAGACCATGGCATTAGGATACCGACAACTTTATGAACGCAAACATATTTTAAAAGGGACATAAACAAAACATGACTTAAGTGGTGAAAAAGTAATAGAGAATTAGAAACCACTTCAACACATAGGGCTTTAAGACCAAATTTCATACTTACAAACATGACAACAAGGGTTTAAAAAATTATACAAGACCCTCTTTCAGATACAAGCCATGGATTCATTGCTTTTGAAATTTTTTTAAACCAGACCTAACAACAGTGACTCTGGTTTTTGGTGCATATATGTACCTTGCTATGTACATATGTAGCTTTGGAGTCCATCCCTTTGCTTGCATCAACATGAATGATCTTCTGATTTAGTGTAGGCTAATGCAGCCTCCTAGTCAGCTTACTAAACAATAGACAAGGGTCAGACCCCTAGTCTATTTCTCAGGTACTTAAATGTATCTTTAGGTAATGGCGTTGTGAATATATCAGCTAATTGTTCCTTAGATTGAACAAATTCTAGTATCACCTCTTTCTCTTGCACTTGTTCTCTTAAGTAATGATACTTGATAGAAATATGCTTAGTATTAGCATGCATGATTGGATTCTTAGAAATGTTTATTGCACTGGTATTATTACAATAGATAATCACTGGTTCAAGAATTTTCATATTCATACAGGTTTCAGTAACTGTTTGATCCAGGCAATATTAGAGAAGTTTTTAGTAGTAGCCACATATTCTTTTTCTGCAATAGATTGTGAGATGCATCCTTTCTTCTTGTTGATCCATGTGGCAAGTCAATCACCCATGATGAATGCTCCTCCAGTTGTTCTCTTTCATTCATCTAAGTTTCCAGCCCAACCAACATCTGTATAGACTTGAAGCTCAAATTTTCCTTCTCTTTTATACCATAAGCCATAGTCTTTGGTGTTTTTTAGATATCTCAAAATTTTCTTGACACCAGTCATGTGTGATTCTTTGGGGTTAGCAGAGAATCTTGCAACTATTCTAACTGCATGTGCAATATCTGGTCTAGTATGAACAACATACATTAGTTTTCCAATCATTGATCTATACAGGGTCTGATTTACCTCATTTTATTTTTCTTCTTTTGTCAGCTTACATCTGGTTGCCATAGGTGTTCTAATTTTCTTGAAATATTCCATTTTGAATATCTTCAACACTTCCTTGATGTATTTGGATTGAGTGATATATAAGCCTGCATCTTGTTGAAGAATCTATATAGCAAGAAAGAATTTGATCTCCCAAAACATAGACATTTCAAACTCTTTTCTGATTTCATTAGCAAAGGATTTACATAACATATCATTACCCCCAAATATGATATCATCAACAAATATTTCAACAATCAGAATATTACCATTGGTATCTTCTTTTAAGTACAAATTGTTATTTTCACTTGTTCTTACAAATTCAATGCTTATGAGATAGGAGTGAAGACTTTCATACCAGGCTCTAGGTGCTTTTTTTAATCCATATAAGGATTTAAGTAGTCTAAATACCATGTTTCTCTTTTCTGGATCAACAAACCCTTTTGGTTGTTCAATGTATACTTCTTCTTCCAGTATTCCATTGAGGAATGCAGATTTAAAATCCATCTGGTATACCTTGAATCCTTTGAATGTAGCATAAGAAAGTAAGATTCTAACTCCTTCTAGGCTGGTAACGGGTGCAAAGGTTTCACCATAGTCAATACCTTCTTCTTGTGCATACCCCTTGCATGTTAATATTGCTTTATTTCTTGTGACTTCTCCATTCTCATTTAGCTTGTTTCTGAATATCCATTTGGTTCTAATGACATTCTTGTCATTTGGTCTTGGTACTAGTGTCCATGTACTATTCTTCTTAATCTCTTCTATTTCTTCATTCACAGCACTGACCCATTCTTGATTTTCAAGTGCAGTATTAACTGATTTAGGTTCAAAATCATAAAGTAAACATGTAGTGTTTAGTGACTTACTTCTTGTTCTCATTCCAACCTTCTTGTCTCCTATGATTTGATTCTATTGATGTTGTCTTCTAACATACTTGGAAAGTTTTGGTTGAGATCTTTGTTAACCATTTTGATTATCATATTGACCTTCATTCTAATCTCCATCGCTCGGAACATCATTTTGAGGATTCTCCTAAATTTTGGTAATTGCAACCTGAAGCTCGGGTGAAATGTTCTGTTGCTCAAGAGCAATACACTATTTCTTGGGTAGAGTGTCAGGTTCTTTAGTGTAAACAAAATTGTTGTAGTCTTCTGGTTCTTTTCTTCTTTCCTCATCATTTTTCTCTGCATATTCATCTATTCTCATATTTGCACTTTCAATGGTTTTTTTAGAGGACTTGTTATGACATTTATAAGCCTTGCTCTTTGTAGAATACTCTATAAAGATACCTTCAACACTTTTGGTGTCAAGCTTTCCATTTCTATCATCTTTCAAAATATAACATTGACTAACAAAAATTTTGAAGTAACTTACATTGGGTGTGTAACCATACCAAAGCTCATAGGGTGTATTTTTTATGTCTTTCTTTAATTGTAATCTATTCAATATGTAGACACTAGTACTAACAACTTATCTCTAGAATGTTTGAGTGATGCTTTTCTCTATCATCAGTGTTCTATCACAATCAACAATGGATCTGTTTCTCCTCTTACCAATCCCATTTTTCTATGGTGTTCTTGGTGCATAAACCTATCTTTTAATCCCATGCTCATTGCAATAGTTAGTGAATTCATCAGAAAATAATTCCCCTCCTTTATTTGATCTTAAGCATTTTAATTCCTTACCACTTTGTTTTTCAATCATAGCTTTATACCATTTAAACATCTTGAATTCTTCTAATATTTCTTTTAGAAACATAATTGTCATCATTCTAGAATAATTATCTACAAAGAGAATAAAATATCTATCACCATAGTAACTCTTTGTTCTCATGGGTCCACATAGATCATTATGGACTATTCTAGAATAGCATTAGATGTATGGGCTTTTCTCTTGAAACTAGAATTTTCCATCTTACCCTTTTGAAAATTATTAAACATGATATGCTTAGGATTTCACATGCTCTATAAGCTGTTGGAATTATATTGAGATAATTTGTACTGAGAGGGGAGGGGTGAATTAGTACCACTAAAAATTTTCTTGGTTAGCCCATTAACCCTTAGTCATCAGTTTGTAAAACAAATTATCTATTTGTTCATCTTTCTTTATGTATATGAAATCATATCATACATTCCATTTGATGTGTGACAGTAAAAGAAACATACATGAAATTTGATAACACATAACACAAGATATGGTATCGTAGAAAACTCCTATTAAGGAAGTAAATACTACGGTGGGGATTGTTACACACAAACTTCACTATCTATAGATAAGAAGAGCCGGTTAAGGCTTACAATTTGGTCACTTCTGATGACCTACCCTGTTAGGAGTATTATAGTGGAGACCTTTTAAGATCTACTTTGTTTGAAGCTTTAGCAACACTATTAAGTGTGCACTCTATTAAGAGATTTACAAAGGACGGTTAAGTCCACCTTCTACAAAAGGATTTTAGATGTGATGCACTTGTTAGAATGAAACTACATAAGTCTTTGATTTGATGATAAATGTAATCTTTAATTGCTGATAAAATAGATCCTATGAAGCTCCAAAAAATACTGTTAATCATCCTTCCATGATTGAGTATTACCTTTATCTACTCGTCGGTAGCCTCTGTGTGTTCTTGTTAACTAATGTATTTTGTTTCTGCTCTTTGCATGAATTCTTCCTTCTTCTCCTTAGATGCTCTTCATGGTTATTAATTAATAGGAATTCATGCACTTACAAATGAGTATGAACATCTATTTATACTAATCTAGGCTCAATTCTTGATTTATGCATTTACACATTAACTCTAGATTCAAGATATACAACTTGATCTTGATCTGTAGTTAGATATGCTTTAGATCCGTTAGGATGCTTTAAAGAATTTACATAAAGTATGCATGACCATCTAATATGATTTAAAACAAAAATAAAACTCTATAAATAGATTTAATTTTCTTTAATCGATGTGTAAAACTCACATCCACAAATTGTGGGTTCTTGATCTGTCTGTCGGTTCTGATGGTTGGTTTTCTTGATCGTCGATGTTCCTTCTTGAACATGTCATCAGGTATGCTTGTCTGTTCCTGTCGGGTTGATTATGGAAACTATGTTGCTGGTAATGCTTGTGTTTGCTGGTAATGCTTGTGTTCGTCGATGAAGCTTGTGTTCACCGGTGAAGCTTGTCACATTTATACTTAGCATTTTTCTCAAAATTCTTTGTGCTGTTGGGTATGCTTGCATTTCACTAGTACTACTTGTGTTCCACCGGTGATGCTTTCTATCTGCCAGTAATGCTTTCTGTTTGTGTTTTTCCTCTAAGTATACTAATGGAAAAATAATGTCATCAATCTCCCCCTTTGACATTAGTATAAAAAACATCATATGTGCACCATACTTAGTATATTAGGATGTACACCTATGTATACTTCTACCTTTCTGCCTTAGTCATTTGAATGACTCCCTTTTTGTATATGCCGGTAAGTGTAAGTATAAGTATATATCCTTTTGTCTTTTCCTTTTCAACTGATATTTGTATTGTACATACTATATATACATTGTCTTTCCTCCTTTTTTGATTCTAAGGACAAAGGTACTTACAACTTGTCAAAAAGGTGGGAGTGTGAGGATTTGACTTCCTCCATCATTTTCTCCCATTTTTCTTTCAGCATTTCTAGAGCCATGTGCTCTAGTGAAATTCTTACATGAATATCATAGATGCCGTCTACTACAGACATCTCTGGGGTTGCTATAAGATTATTGGCCTCTGAAATATGTTGCTAAAGTATTGTGAGATTTGGTAAGATATGAGCTTGGACATCTATGATCTCACCTCTGAATTGGGTCTCAGCATCCCATATTTCCTTCCTTAGCTTGTTTGCCTCAATGACTGTGTCATGATGTGCCTTTATGCTTTCGGCATGTGAGGTTAGGCTTTGTGCACTTTTAGTGAAATTTGCATCAATTTCTACAAGCTTGTCACTATTCTCCTTTGCAAATTTGTCAAGTGTGCACATTTTTTGAACTAAGGTTATTGCTTCTGCAAGCATTGGTTCTAGTTCATCACTAAGTTCTGAGAGTTTAACCTTGTTCAATGCCACTTCTTGGCTTATTTTATCAATTATCTTGTATTGATATTTCTTCTCTGCTTGTTCTTCCATTGCTTGGTTGGCTTCTATCCCTTGTTCTGTGATTGCGTCGGTAAGAACAGAAAATTGTTCCTTAACTTAAGCATTTTCATCAATTCTCACTTCGGGAACCAGTTGTTGTAGTATTTCTTTGGCTTTCTCAAGTTCCATGTTTTCTCTATGTTCTTTGATAATCTTCTTTTGTATGGCTTTTTGTTGACAAAGTACTCCAAACTCTTGAAGTTTGTCACTGTCCAAAGTGGTGATGTTTCAATTTGGTACTTCAATCACTTCATCAAGTGTGACCGCCAGTATGTCTTTCTTTACTATTTTATTCTTCTTCTTCTTTGGCTGGTTGGTGGTGGTAGATTGATGTAATACCATCTACAAAACCTGTGATTGTGTAGACTTTGTTGGTGAGTCTAAAGATGTTGAGGCATCCTTTTGTACTTGTTCTGTGATCACCAGCCGGTTTTGTGAAGACATCTCCTCATGATCCTTGGGTGTGTCAACAAATGAATCTTCTTTTTGTTTCATGTCCTCATTTTTATTTACTTCCTCACTCTTTCCTTGTTCTTCAATCTACTTGGATGTGTCCTCTGTCATTTTCTTTGCCTCTTGCTCTTTCTTTTCATCGGTGGCATCCTTCATTTCTATATTGATATCCCCTGGAGTATTTGATGCCCCTTTATTTTCATCTGCACCCATGTCTTTGGGTATGTCATCATCTTTCTTAGATGATTTTTCCTGTCTATACTTTATATCGATAGCATCTATCAATATATTCATATTAGTTGGCGTATTGATAGTTGTAGTGTCAATAGCCTTGTCTTGTTCATTGGTCTTACCCTCTGTAGTAGCATTGATGTCTTCATCTTTTTGGATATCTTCTATAGGGTCTTTACCTGTATTGGTGTCAACAATGTTGTCTAACCATGTTTCATCATTAATATCCACATCTAAGTTACCCTTAATTGTTAGATCTTCTTTGGCAACTTCTTCATCCTCCAAGGTAATGTGGATGGGACTATTCAGTGCTTGATCATGTTGGTCATCTTTTGACCAATCTTCATCTATAACATATGTTTGTTTCTAACCTGTGGTCTACACTTCTTCATTTTCCAACTCAATTGTTGAGTGAACTGCTGTGTTGATTGGTTCGTTTGTAGGAATGTTTGTCTCTGCAGGTTTTAGTATACCACTCCACATTTTGTGAGTGTCTTCCTCTAGCTCTATAAGTTTTTCTTGAAGAAATTTGTAAGCTCTCATCTTTGGTGAGAATTTCTTTGTGTATTTCTCCAGTACTTCATTGATTTCTTCTTTTGAGGATTCAGACATAAGAGAAACCAATACTTTTTCTCTAATTCTTTTCTCTTCATGAAGTGCATAAGTGAATCTAGAAGAAATTTTATTCAAGAGTTCTTGTGGAACTTCTTGTTTTTAAAAGTGTAGTGGGACATAATAATGTCTACACATTTTTGCAATTAGTGCATCTTCTATCTTATTTTGTTCATCTACATCCCATCTTAACCATTTTCTGATCTTTGGGTGTCCAACAGATGCAGTTTTAGAAATGTACTTACATATGTCATCAATGTCTTTAGATGGTGATGTAAGCTTTGCCTTTTCCTTTCCTAGTCTGACAACATTGGGTTCATCCATTGTTGTATCTTCTATTTCTTCATCTGTTTGAACATACTTTCTCCTCTTGGCAGGTGCCCTAGGTGGTGGTTTAACCTTTGTAGGTGCAGGTTTCTTTTTGTACACCTTGCCCTTTACCATAGGCGATGGACTAGTATCTTTAGCCATTTGGCTTCTTGTTCTAGACTTTTTGGTTGGAGGAGGAGGTGGTGAATCAGATTTCTCTTCTTCTGATTCTTGTATGTTTTCTATTTCACAGATGGGAAGCTGTTCTTCGATGCCTTCCTCCTTACTCTATTCTTCCTCCTTACCCTATTCTTCATCTTCTCCATCAGAAGATATGTTCAAGTTCTTCTTTAGGTTTTTCACCATTCTCTTAGACTGCTTTACAGCCTTTTTGACAATAAGTGTTGACTTGATTTTCTATTTGGCTTCCTCATAAGTACCAAACCTCATTTGTTTATTGTCAATGGGTACATTCAATAATGCTTTTATTGCTTCTGTTGCTAACCCTGTCTTGATCTCATAGTCAAGTTTTTCTAACCAAGATTTTCTTGGGACTACTGCTTGAATGTAGGTGAAGTCAGTATCCACCATAAAAAAATATCATCTTTATATTCCTCAATAAGACTTTCAGGAATTCTATTCCTTGCTTGTAGCATATCATTAATTTCCTTAAAGTAATCATGCATAACATTGTCAAAATTTGTGCCTAGAGTTTCAATGTATTCATTAATCTGCATGGTAATGGGTCTGGTGGTGTCCCATGTTACTTTTCTAATTGAAGGAAAGTACTCTTCGAAGTAGAAGAATATACATATTATAAGAGAATCTAAATTACATGTGTTTGTCCTTGAGGACCTTATGGTGCACATGTTCTCTTCAAATTGATGCAATAGGATCTCTACTAGATCCATCTTCTTCCCTAGTTTGATGATTTTGTAGGCTGTGCTCATTACTGTGCTAGAGATGTTGTTCATTATAATAGCTTGAAATATCTTATATCCAACCATGCAAGCACCAAATTTTAGCTCTGCATCGGTGATAGTGTTTACTTTTAGTGCCCTCTTGTTAGATTTAGCTCCGGTTAACCTTTCCACTTCTGCAATAGAAGGGTGTTTATGAGCCTGAGGTTTGTCGGCTGTTGGATATCCTGTTACTGCGTGTATAACATCTTTTTTTATAGCCTTTGGCTTGTTTAACCACAAAGCTTTGTTATGTACTCTGCTTAGAATAATCTTAATCCACTCTGTCTTGAAAACCTTCAGGAAATGAAGTGAATTACTCAGACCTTTCACTTCTAAGTGTTTATGCTCTTCTTTGAGCTTGCTTCCATCATCACAAAGTGCCTTATAGGCATTGTCTATGTCTAGATCTCCTATTTCTGAGATCTTGTAGTGTATAAATGACCTAACATCCTCAACCAATAAAACCCTAGCTAGGATTCAGGAGACTGCTGTGGAATCGTCTAGTTGAGAGGCTATCTCAGGATGTAATTTATATTTCGGTTCAGCACATGCCCCTCTTTTAACAAGTCTGTAAGGTTTTGTCTTGTCAACCTTGATTTTCTCTACCCTAGATGTAGATGCCATCGTATTTGAAATTTAGGGCTTTCCTAAATAAAAATAGTGCTTATCGGTGAGTAAAGGAACTTACTGAATGTCTGTGATCTCCTTCGAATCCGAATGCTCTATGGATTCCTTCTACTAGGTCGCTTCTCAAACTGCACAAAAATTTCTCTGCTCTACTCAAAAATCACAGGTGCAAAAATGAGCTTACCCGTCGGGCTTTTATACTTTTTGGTGCCCTAAGTTATCATTAATGTTTACCCACTTCATCGGTTTATGAAGACTGCTTCCGTCGGTAAATGCATTCATAACTCCTCCAGTGTCTTTGCAAAGCTTTGTGGTAGCTTAGTGGTGTTGGAGACTTTACCGATGATCATCGGTAATATTGTGACAATAGCTTTTGTAGATTCAGTGTATACTGATACTTGTCGGGTTACATATAATTTGTGTAACGACTGATATATTCCAATAAGTATTGCATGTCTTTTCTGTGTGTGTTCACTGATGCATATTGTGCCCAATAACCGATGGTTGCTTTATAGTATATTATCCAGTAACAATATATTGCATCTTTTTTCATGCTTATATAACAATATGAGCTATGTGTAATGGAACTGATACATAATAAAACATGTGATAATGCAGTTCCATACTTACTTGTGCAATCTAGTTAGATATAGTGATGTCACTAGATCCAGTGGATGGGGTGTCATCATTTGTATTGCTTGTACTAGCACCTTCATTGTTTGTGGCTTTTACCCACATCTTGTTTCTCATTCTTTTGATGTCATCAATGGTATTTCCATTGGGATGAGTATTTGTGTCTGTCAATCGGTCTTTGCAATATTTTATCACATGTCCAACTTTACGACAGTGTAAACATGCCATACCTGGATTGGACCATCCTCTTGACCTTCTGGTCCATTTTCTCATATAGTTTTCAGCAATATGTCCATACCTTCCACATGCTGTGCAATTTGCCCATGTGTTATAGTCCCAAACATATGAGTTACCTTTTCTGGTTGGTTTGTAGCTTTTATTAGTTTCTTTCTGAGTCCAAGCTTTGTTGTTCTTTTTCCAGCATTCCTCATGTGTATGCCCATTCAT
>MU226733.1:1889504-1917884 GCA_018584345.1 Thuja plicata
GGACAGATTGAGAAATTCAATAAAATATCAAGTTTTTCTTGCAAAATCTTGTTGTTTTAGATGCTTGGTTGATTGATCTAAACTTGGGAATGGATTGTGGATGATCTAAGGATATAATAACATCATTCTATATCTATTTTTAAGTTTCTTATAGTCTATTTTGTTTCAGATTTAAAAAGTTGATGTAAATGGTCATTTTGGACAATTGGAATAACTCTATTTTTTTCTTTTTAATGATGTAATGGGTCATTCAATGAATGTAATTGTTGTTTCTCATTTAATAGACCCTATGTAACATATGTATTATGTTAATAACTATTTGGATGCAGGAGAAGTGGATTTAATATGGTGATCATCAAGAATAGTGAAGAAAACCTCATGAAATTGCTTGCTAGAGTGTAACAGCAAGAGATCCGACTTAAGGAGGGCATGTTTTTGTTTGAGGAAAAAAAATTACATGTGCAATACATGGTGAATCCTGAAGGAGAGGTTCTGGAAGTGAGTGGAAGGGTGAAAACTAGAAGGCCCTAGTTTTTGGAGTAATTTGGTGCGGGTGTGATAGAAACCCCATAGGGAAATGTGCTATTGCAAAAACAATTTGATAATCCTTATTTTTAGACCATTTCTAGACTTTTTGTAAAGTGGAATGTCATGGAAGCATATATAAATGGTACTTCCTTTGTAAATGCACCCAAATTAGCCCTCTTGTAAACAATGAACATTCATTTTTTTGGATAGTTGGTCCAAAGTACCAATACAAAATATTTTTATATGTTGTGTATAAGGATAATGGGTATCTGAATATTTATTTTATTTTGGAAGTGTTTTGGGAAAAATAAGAGTTATTTGGGAAAAAATCGCTGGTTAAGGCTACAAGGATAGAGAGCCTAGAGTGTGGATTAAGGGTAAGATCTTGGAGTAGGACTTCAAGAACCACTTGAACATTTTTGGAGTCATATTTTAAGCCATATTGAATCCCTATAATAGTAAGGGAGTTGGGAGAATTCAAAGTGATAGGTTAGTGGCATATTGGCACTTGGGGTCACTTGGGTAAGGAACACCATTGAAGAAACCAAGAACAATTTCTTTATGAAATAACCCCAATCTCACCTGCCTCTTTGCATCAAAGTTGACAAACATGGATAAACTCACATGGATCAAGAGAGTAGTAATCCTTATCACTCACTAAGAATCAATCTCTATCACTCATTTCACCTCACTTTTCTTTAAAAAGGAGTGAATTTTGAGCTCAAATGATCCCACAACTGTATAATTTTGATGTAGACTTATGCTTCTAAATTGAATCTAGATGTCTAGTAAATTATTTTATTTTCATACTTTATTCAATTGCATTAAGATTAATTTGATCACTTTAGATGCATTCTTATGATATTTAGTTTAAATATTCTATTCTAGAATTGAACTGTCACTGATATAATGCATATTTATGAGAGAAATATCATAGATAGATTAAAATTTTCCTAGATAGGAAGAAATATGTTGATTTCCTTTGGTTTACTTTATTTTTAAATTTATGTTTATGTACAAACCATTGATATAATGACATATTGAAGTGTTGTGCTATAGATTTTTAGGTACAATATTCACACACACACACACACACACACACACACACACAACCTCCTAAGGATGCAACTTGGATGATTGAAGAAGACATGAAAAGTCATGGAACTTCTCTGCAACAACTGATCTCAGGTAGAACATGAGATCCTTTCCACCATGGATGTATGGTGCAGGAGCACCCAACGGTTGCAGGCCTCCATGAGACTTTTTGAAGTTTTTTTATTATCTTGTTTCATGTTGTGTAGGGTATAATAAGGTCCTACATACCATTTGTAATAATTTTGAACTCAAATTGCAAGTCTTGTTGGTCATTGGTCCTATATGGACAAAAGTTGTCATGGTAAGGTCAAATTATGAAAAGTGCCACATATGATGGGAAATGATGTAATAAGGCTTATTTAGCCTCTTTTAGCATGTATAGGATTAAATTAAGTTGTTTGGAGTCAATTGCTGAAGTTTGAACAAAATTGTAAAAATCTTACAAAACTTGCATTGCAACTTTGCAAGTTTGAAGTGCAAAAAATTACAAATTTGTAAGCCAAGGGTCATGCATTAAAACATTCACTGGGGAGCATTGGGAAATTTTACATACATGTTTAAATATCCTCTATTTTATTTTCAGCATGGGATTGATGAATTTTTGGAGAATATTCAATAAAAACAAACTCTAATTTTCTGCTTTTCTTTTATTTCCACATCTTTAGTTGTGTGGTTTCATACAAGTGTTTCATGCCCTAAAATCTATATGGACTTGCAGAGGGGTAAATATAATTTTCATTTCATCTAGTCTGATCAATTTTCATAGATAAATAAGGAAGATACACACATTTTATTAAAATTTAGTCTGAAACCCCAACAAAAAATGGTTTAAACACTAAAGGGTGATCAATCCCCATTCCACCCTGGGAAAATGCTAAATCTAGGTGGGATGGTATTTTTTCAATTCCTTTCAATGTTCCAATTGGTTTGAGAGTTGGATATCAAGTTTGGAGTGAGAACAAAGAAGCCCTAGGTCTGGCATCCCTATGTGGCAGACCTAAAATATTACCTGTAATGTCTAATTTACAAACTTATTGAAATTTATGAGGATTGGGTGCCCAAAACTAGTTTATTGGTTATTTTGTAGGTTAAATTAATCTATTGAATCTATTGGTTGAGTTGTAGAGTGCAATTTTGGAGTACTTTCTTTGTTAAATATAACTAATTAGGCCTCAAAACCCATTACTAGTCAATTATTAGTCATTATGTCCCAAAAGAATAGGGTGTATATTTCATGAATGTCATATAAATTTCAAATGGATGTATGAATCTGTCTTCTTTTTGTGTTAGAGATTAAGGTTCTAGAAGTAATTTTCCAAAAACCTAATTGTGAGGGCTAATAGGCCTAGGTATGCTTTGTGAAGGAAGGGTCATTGAAAGTTGATCAGTGTTGAAAGGAATTGGTTGATTCCCCATAATCCACAAAATACCCTTAATTTAGTTACCCTATTGATGGTGCATAGTCTCAATGAAAATAGCCCTTTTAGCTATGCTTGATTGCCCTCTAAGTTGTCATGTAGAGTTGGTTATAGGATCTATTTATGAAACCAATAGTTTTTCCCTTTTTCATTGAGTCTTTCCCTATTTGTATTCATTCCATATTCCTCTACACCAACTCACAAAATATGATTGCACCTTAAAATTGTACTACCATGCATGAAAATGAGCCCCCAAAGGATAGGCTAACAATGTGACATAGTGTGGAGAAACATAATAGGGACTTAGATATTATTTAAATAAATCAGAATTAAAAATTAACTCATTGCAACATGTTATTTGAATGAGATCGTCACCAATGAGTTTCTAAATTTTGTAATATAGAGCTTTAAATTCTTTAGTAGAGTGGTCGCGATTTGGTGATACATGCAAAAAGGGAGATGCACAAGATTTTGACTATGCTTCTTTTTTTGTTTAGCTCAAGTAATAAACTTAGTGCAAAGAAGGTTAGGAAAAAGTATTTCTTGAATCAAGCTAGGTATAGAAGAAATCTTAGATGGTTAAGGAGGGGATGTTGACAAGGGAGGAGATTTAAATCCTTTTGCTTCTATAGGTTTATAACGAATCTCAAATCTTTGTTACACACATCCTAAACTAAGTTTGAGATTATTGTAAGCACCCTAATTTGGTCTACTCTAACTAGAGACCCTATTTTCCCTAAATGTGATCATACCCCTAATTATGTCAATCCAACTGGTTTATTATTGACATAATTCAACAAAATCAATTAACCACCTAAAATCAAATTGATTTCATCACTAACTCACATTGATTACCTTGTCCTATTTAAATCAAATCAACTCAATTATGTCCTTGGCTTTAGTAATTAATAAAAGTGAATTAAATAAAATCACTAAATACAACTCATCACTTGCACATGGAAAGTCAATCCATGAACCAATGAGAGTTCACTCACATGGATCACTCACATGGATCACTCACATGGATCACCAAAGACTCAATCCTCACCTCTCCTCACAATTTTATCTACACCACTCATTACTCAAATTATTCCATAAAAGGATTGAATTTTGAGCTCAATATGCCCACAATTTTAGAATTTTGAATGCACTCTTATGTTGTCATTTTTGTTTAATGATTTCACATAGCTAATTAGATAATTCTTCAATTTATGCTTTAATGAATCCTTGAATCACTTCTAAGAATGATAGTTAACTTCAATTCTCAATAAAATTCCATTGTAGGACTAAATGTGTCACTGATTTAATACATAATCTAAGGGAAATTTACAGCTTAAATCATACTTTTCTTAGATAGGAAGCAATATGTTGATTTAAATGGTTTCCTTATGTTTTTCAATTAATTTACATATTTATAACCATTGATGCAATGACATATTAAAGTGTTGTGTAGTAGCTTGTAGGTACATAATTTACTCACCACAACTTGAACAAACGCATTTGGATAATTTGGAAAATTCTTTTGACACAATCGAAACACTTTTGGCAAAATTGAGACCTTTCTTTCATGGTTAACACAAGAATTAAATAATAACTTGTTGATAATTCACAAAGAAATCCAAGATTTCTTAAACTTCTACAAGGAGAGACATCTCAAATGAATCCCCTCTTCGATCAAGAATCACTTGAAATGGATGCACCTAATCATGAATGGAGTGCTTCCTTTGAGCAATATAACCAAGAACATGACAAAATGGAAAGTCAAGAAGAGAGAAATCATGACCACCCTTTGTTTGATTCAGAAAGTGATGAGGACATATTAGAAGAATAATACAATAAAATCAAAGTAGGAAGTTTTAATGGACCTTGGAGAAAATAATTAGAGAAGATAAAGAAAAAGACTTCCTTCACTTAGCTTCTATTGGAGTTAAAATTTGTAAACACTATGATGTCTAAAGATTGAAGGAAGAAGAGGTATGAAAACCTATCTCCATACTCTCAAAACAACTATATCAAATGCAAACAAAACTCACAGCACTCAAGAAAGAGAAGACTAAACCAACGAAGAAATACTCCTTGGAGCACATATGTTTGTTTCCTTTTGACAAAATAATAAACATGTTTCTATTCCCACCTAACATGACATGACCCAAATATGAAAAATACATGGGAGAAACAGATCCACATGACCATGTAAGAGAATTTTGTTCCCTAAGCATAGAATACTTGCATGAACCAACGTACTTGATGAGGCTATTTCTAGGAAGTCTAGGTGGAAATGCTATGGAATGAGTCTGTAAACTAACACCAAGTGTGAAAACATTTGAGGATTTAATTCAAAGATTTGTCCAACATTAATCCTACAACATACACCTCAATTTTACCATGATGGATATTTACAATACAAAACAATGAATAGGTGAATCCTTCACCACTTTTTGCAATGATGGAGGAGAATATTTTAAAGGTACTCAAGACCAATACCCGAATCTGAAAAGATGGATATATTTATAAACAAATTAGTACCTGAAATGAATTACGCCCTAAAAATGCAATATTCTCCTAGTTTCGATAGAATGATAAAGAATGCTATTCATGTTGAAGAAGTTATGGTCAAGAAGGGAGAGATCACACTCCAAAGTGACAATAAATATTCTAAAAAATATAATAACAAACCTAAATGGTGGAACAAGAACAAATTTTTTGTTAATGATGGAGTGGTTGAAGCCTCAAATGCAAATGTTAAACCAAACGTGTTTAAGCTCACAAAAAACCTACAACAAAGAAAAGAAGCTAAGGTAACAAAAACAATACCAAGAGAAAATACTGATACCGAAAAGAATAAGCCATGGATTTCTAGACCACAATGAACATATACTCCATTGGGAGAACCTCTTGAGATAGTTTTGAAGACTCTCTTGGATAAAAAAAAACATCATTGTATCAGAGTCAAAACCATGGAAACCAGAAGTGAAACCAAGGTGGTGGAATGATAATGCATATTACGAGTTCCATAAAAATAAAGGACACAAGACTAATGAATGTGTTAAACTCAAACACATTATACAAGATCTCATTGATGGAGGAAACATTAAAGTGGAAGGACATACACCTAATGAAGATCACATGGAATATAATAAAAAATTTCCCAACTATGAAAAAGGAGAATCCTCTAAAGGAAAAGGAAATAAAGTCAATTACACCTATTCCCATAATGATAATGTGATTAATATGTTGGACATAAAGAACAAATCAATCAATGTGATCAATATCAAAGGTGTCAAGGAAAAATTGACAGATTAAAATGCGGTAACATGAAGCCAAGCACAATTCAAAATTAAAGGGGTTAATTCCTCATAAAAACATGCAACACCATCTAAACCACCTACTATCACAATTCCTAAACCAACAATGTCAAGACAAATGGTTCTTATACCATCTACTAACTATAAATTGGTATACCAATTGAAAGAAACCTCAGCTCAAATTTCTATATTTGAAATATTAAAGATCCTCTTCAGTGCATAGGGAAGTTCTTGAACAAGCCCTACATTCTGCAAATGTTCTAAAAGACATAGATTTGGACAAGTTCCAGGCAATGGCCAATCACATATCAGCTCCATATTATATCTCTTTTTCAAAAGAAGTTGAAAAATATTTAACTCATCCCCATAATCAACCCCTTCACATTAAAGTTTTGATCCATAAACATTGTGCAAAATGTGTATTGATAGATGGAGGTACGGGGTTGAATATATGTACTCTCAATCTGGTCAAAGAATTGGGTCTTTCAGAACAAACAATTGATTCAAGGAGTAAGATAACCATCAAGGCTTATGATGAAGAGGAAAGATAATCCAAAGGACTAGTGGTTTTACCAATAATAATAGGACCAATTGAACGTAATGTGATTTTTCAAGTTCTTGATCTACCATTGGCCTATTACATATTACTAGGAAGACCTTGGATACAAATTACAAGCAATGTCATCTACTTACCACCAATGTATCAAATTCCCACACAATGGAGTGGAAGTAACAATTCTTGTATATTCAAGCTACACTTTCAATAATGTCAAGGAATATAGTATGGTTTGTCACAATAAGGAATTTCTAAAAGAGTTCCCAGTTGAAACCTTTAAAGACATGGTGATGAGAAGCTTTGGAAATATATTAAAACTTGAAGAAACTAGCATGTGGGAATACAAACTACAAACAACACCATAATTGAGGGACATTCCCATGTCTCCAAGATAATATGGGAAACCATCCCCCTCTTTTATACCTTCTACATCAAAAGGAAAAGATATTCATGAACCAACTGGCATGGTTAGAGCCTCTACTTCTCAAGAGGAAGAAAATGAAGATAAATCAGTCTTGGCTTGGCTCTATAAAGAGGAAAAGAGAGAAAATTAAGTAAAACATATTGAGATATCTCCCAAAAAGTATGGAAAAGGTTATGACCTTCTTAAACAAATGTGATACAAAGGGAAGGGAACTTTAGGAGATAAAGGAAAAGGACTCATTTAGCCTATCCACATGGAATTCAGAGACACTAAAGACAAAATAGGTTTGGGTTTCAATAACAAATCAAAACACCCCACCTCAAGAGATGGTCCCATCTTTGATAAAGGAAGTGATGAAGAAGAGGAAGAGCAAAAAATTGTACCTTGGACATATGAAAGATTACTGCATATTGATACTGAGAACCCAAAATACCAAGGAGAATGATATGTACCTACTTTTGGAGAACAACTAGAGCATAATGTTCCTTTGTTGTCACAAACCAATGTCCAAGAAGTAGAGGAGGAAGAAGAAGACTCTCTAGAAGTTCATAAAATAGAAGAATATCATGAATAAATCCCTCAACAAGAACAAGAAGACATACATAGAGAAGAGGAAGCGAGTAGCTCAAACACTCTTGAAGAATCTGTTGGAAATAATGGAATGGTGTACTAAGAGGGGAGGGGTGAATAAGTACCCTAAAAAACTTTTATCGATTAACCTTTATCCTTTTAGTAATCAATTGTATTACCATTCATATTTGGTATTCTATGTTTGTGTATGGAACATCAATTCATAAAATAATTAGCATGTAAAAAATTCATAGAAACATTCATGAAATGTAATGACATGTGACACAAGATTTGGTAATGCAGAAAACCCCTGTTAGAAGGTTAAAACTACGGTGGGGATGAAACCCACAAAGCTTCACTATCTATAGAATGGAAGGAGCTAGTTAATGCTTACAATTTGATCACTCCTGATGATCTACCCTATTAGGAGTATTATGTGGAGATTGGTTAAGGTCTACTCTATTAAGAGCTTTAGCAACATTGTTTAGTGTGCACTTGGTTAAGATATTTACAAAGGATTGTTAAATCCACCTTTCTTGAAAGGATTTCTTCTATTTGATACACTTGTTAGAATGTAGACAAAAATATTCAGTGACCTGAGTGTATGCAATCTACCATTTTTTATTACAGATCCATTAAATTCACATGTACAATGTATCATCTAATGTGATTTATTAATACCTTTCTTGCTCGGTAGCCTTGAATTTAGTTCTTGATGACCTAATTCATCTTTTTCTGTTCTTTCTTGAAACTCTTAGTCTAATCCATAGATGTGCTCCTTGGCTACTATTATCCTCACATTCATTTAAAATGAATGATTACACATATATTTATACAATAGATTGACCTATTTTAGTTTCACTTATTACAAAGATAACTCTATGATCAAAGGTTTACAACTTGACCTTGATATCCTAGTTTGCACATTTTCAATCAGTTAGATTGATTAAAATAATTACAATTACATTTCTTGTCCCTCAAGAAATGGTTTTAAATCAAATCAAAACACTAAATATAAAACATAAGTTTTTTATCTGATGTGGAAGTCAGATCCACATTTCTCAGGATTTAACTCACTTTCAGTGTCTGATGCTCAGGTTGCTCTATTGTCAGTCTGTTGATGTTCCTTGTATGAACTATCCATTGGGTTCCCTTTCTCTATTGGGTTCATCTTCTTTTCTTCTTTGTCAGTTTTCACTTCAACGCTTTTAGGTTGAACTATGAAAATTGTGTTGGGTTTCTCTTGTGATATGTCTTGTTGGGTTTTACTTGAACTTAACACTTTTTGGTGACCTTTGTTATTTGTAATGAAAGTCTATCTTTTGGTGATGATGTTACCGATGGTTCAATAAACTATTTCCCCTTTGCATACTAATGGTAAAAATAATGTCTTCAAAATCCTCTCCTATAAGACAACAAAAAGATGCACATCCTAACTGGGGGAAATTGGTGATAGTTTAACATGTCTTAGATCTACCACACTTTGTTCCACAAATGGTCAAAAAGGTACATCAAATAACTATTTTTGAGTTTCTAAATTGATCTGATGATAATATATCTGACTTACACTATTATGAATAGGATCATCTATCTGATGCTACCATGGACATTGAGGTAGATGTAATCCATAAATTTGCACCTTTATTGTTAAGAGGAGAAAGTTCTAACACTACCCATACTACCAATGTTGTCACATAATTGGATGAGATGGTGATGCCTAGGATAATTGATGAAGACACTGACATCTTACTGGGACTAGAAGAATTCCAAAGGATACAAGATATGAGTTCTAATATGATAAGGGAAGAAAGAGAAATCTCAAATGATGAGTCGCTAGAGTTAGGTGCACATAACACTAACAATGACACTAATAATGATGATTCGAATCTTAATGATCTAAACACTATAGAATATGACTTAACAAAACATATCTTTTCGGTTATTAGTTTTGACGCTAACGCGATTCTATCCTTAAAAACATTTCAATCATTATCCTTGGTAAATCCTAAACTTATTGATTAGACAGACTCAGAACCTACTCCTATAATGAACTTTCCCAATAAATATACTTTGGCCTATTATCTAAATTCTTGTGAACCTTACCCCTCTTCCACCAATGCAAGGAGCATGAATATGAAAGAGGAGGATATAAATTTTCTTAGTCACAAATTGAAAAGTAAAAATAAAAAAGAACTAATGGTGAAAACCACGTTGTGGCAGTATCAAATTCTAAAATAGTAAAAATAAAAAATGTATCTGATGGTAAAAACCTCTTAGAGGTGCTAAAAGATGAGATTCTTGATATCCTCCCTGAGCACTTTCAAGAAAGATATTTAGTACTGATAGAACCAACACAACTAGTTAATTTGGGGACAATAGAAGTTTCTGAATTTGTTCATCTTGCGCAATCATTATCAGAAGAAGAAAAGACATAGTTTACTGAGTTCCTTAAAGAGAAAAAGATTATATTTTCATGGTTTTATACTGATATGCCTAGAATAGATCCTGAGTTAATAGTGCATCACTTATCTATAGCTCCTAGAATAAAGCCTATCAAACAGAAAATAAGAAAGATGCACCTACATGTGGCATTATTGGTAAAAGTGGAGCTAGAAAAACTCTTAAACGATGGATTCATAAGGGTCATCACTTATGTAGGATGGATTTCTAATCTAGTCATAGTTTCTAAAATAGATAATTTTATCAAAATTTTCACAAACTTTAGGGACCTAAAAAAATCTTGTCCTAAAGATGACTTCCCACTGTCAAATATTGATATGATTATAGATCTTATAGTAGGATATCAGATTTATTCACTCATGGATGGATTTTTAGTATATAACCAAATAATGATTGCTCCTTAAGACCAAGAAAAGATAGCATTTACATGCACATGGGGAACATTTTGCTGGAACATAATGCCATTTGGGTTAAAGAATGCTGGAGCTACATATCAATGAGCTATGATGACAATCTTCCAGGACATGATATATAAGAACATGGAGGACTATGTGGATGATACCTTAGCCAAGTCAAAGATAAGAATGAATTATATTGAAGACTTGAGGAAGATACTAGATCGAATTAAACAATTTCAACTAAGGCTCAATCCAAAGAAATGTGCATTTGGAGTCCAATCAGGGAAGCTCTTAGGGTTTATTGTGTCAAATAAAGGAATTAAGGTGGAACCATAAAAGGTAAAAGAAATAATGGAAATGTCACCTCCTTGTAACATCAATCAGATGTGGATGCTCCAAAGATGACTCTAGTCAATCAGAAGATTCATATCTCAACTAGAAGATAGAGCACAACCTTTCACAAAATTGTAACACAAAAGAGTAACTTTCAAAAGGGGTGAACTTTGTAAAAATAATTTTAAGGAATTAAAGGATTACCTAGCTAATCCTCCTATTCTCATGGCACATATTCATGGAAAACCATTGTTAGTCTATATTTCAATTATGGGCACATCGGAGTATTGCTGGCATAAGAGGATGAAAACAAAAAGGAAAGGGCAATTTACTATATTAGCAGGACATTAGTGTCTTATGAACTCAACTACAATATCATTGAAAAGGATTGCTTGGTAGTTATTTTTGCATCTCATAATTTGACACATTACATGATTTCACATATAGTGAAACTTATTGCAAATATTGATCCTCTCAAATACCTCTTAAGTAAAACAACATTGACAGGAAGACTAGCAAAATGGGTATTAATACTCAATGAATTTGATATCGAGTATGTAGACAGAAAGGATATTAAAGGACATGTGTTAGCTAATGAGCTGGCTGATTCACCTTTGCAAGATGCAACATCTTTGATTATAGAATTTCTAGATGAGACAATCATGCACTTAACAGAATATCCATGGAAGATGTATTTTGATGGTTCTTTCACACAATAAGGATCTAGAGCAGGGGTATTGTTTATCGCCCCTTAAGGCTACAAGATACCTAAGGCATACAAAATGATGTTTCCATGCACTAACAACATCTTAGAATATGAAGCATTGATAAACAATCTCAAGCTAGCCATCGAATGGAAAATCATAGAGTTACATGTATATGGTGTCACTCAACTTATCATCAACCAAGAAAATGGATAATATCAAACAAAAAATGAGAATTTGATGCCCTATAAGAAGATGGTAGAAGATTTTAAAAATTACTTTGTCTTCATCACATTCCAACAAATTCCAAGAACAAAAAATAGAGTTGCAGATGCCATGACAACTCTCTCATCCATGTTACAACTAGAGGAACATCAATTCTACTATGACTTCTTGGGGGAAGAATTATCCTTTCCCTCTTTTGATACACCTAAATCCCAGGTTATTTGTGCCTTCAACACCCAAGAACAATCTAGATATGCCAATATAACTTCTTTTCTTACAAATCAAACCTTACCTAATGTCGTGTCCAAAAATGAAAAATTAGACTTAAATAGGACAAAATCGAGTTATGTACTCATTAATACGAACTTATATAGATGAGGTCTTAAGGGAAAACTACTTAGGTTTTTAGAACAAGAAGATTCTGATCGTACATTAAAGAGGTCCATAAAGGTGTATGTGGATCACACTCAAATGACTTTTCATTGGCTAAGAAACTTCTAAGATTTGGATATTATCGGCCTACAATGGAAAAAGATGCAGTGCAATATGCCAAAACATGTCAAAAATATCAAACATGTGGAAACCTTATCCATGCTCCATCTAGGGAAATCACACCATTTATAACACATTGACCATTCCAGCAATGAGCCTTTGATCTTGTTGAAAAGATCTATCCTAATTCTTCAAGTGGACACAAATAAATTATCACAACCACTGAGTATTTCAAAAAGTGGGTCAAAGCAGTGCCACTAATCAAAGCCAATAGAAAACAAGTTTCTATCTTCATCTTGAACTATACCATTTGTAGGTATGTGATACCCTCATCTATTGTAACAAACAATGGGGGGTAGTTTAAGAACTAAGATATCAAGGACCTTTATACACAATTTCACATCACACAACATTTGTCTTCAATCTATTATCTTCAAGGTAATGGACAAGATGAGGCTTCAAACAAGAAAATTCTTAAAATCCTACACAGAATTGTCAGTAAGTCTGACATTTGCAATTGAATCCAGCACTATGGGCCTATAGAACAAATATCCTGACACCATAGGAGACACACCATTTTCTCTAGTTTATGGTGTAGATGCAGTATTACCAATTGAAGTAGAAACTCCTTGTTTGTGAGTATCTCTAAAAGGTCTTGTCACATACAAAGGTCTTGTCACATATGACCAATACCACATAAATAGGGTTAACATTCTAGAACTGCTAGATGAGTGAATACAACAAGTGTTTGATCACCTCAAAGTCTATTAGAAAAGGATGTCAAAAGGGTAAAACAAAAAATTAAATCCATCACAACTCCAATTGGGGGATCTCATTCTAAGAGAGAATCCTAAGAATCAACCTAACAGAGAACAAAAAGGCAAGTTTGAACCCAACTGGCTTCAGCCTTTTGTTATCACAACAAATTTTGGGATAGGAGCTTATCAGTTAGCTACACCTAAAGGAGATGTTCTTCCTAATCCTATTAATACACTACACTTTAAGTGGTTCTATGATTGACATCTAGTTGAAGGGCCTGTACAGTGAAATTGATCCTGAGAAAATACCAAAAAAGCAAAAATTGATCTTGAAGAAAGTCCAAAATAGTGGAAAAAAGAAAAAAAAAACAAAAAAATAGTGGAAAAAGTCCCTAAAAAGGGCATTCTTGGTGAAAACCTATCAAATAGGTACCTTGCTACTAACAAAAAAAAGGAGAAAAAAAAGTACAAAATAATTGAAAAATAGAAAAAGTGTAGTGGCAAAAACCTGACAAACATGCATCCTGGTAGCAAAATAAAAAATCTTCCAAGTGGTGAAAACCTGGCAAATAAGCATCACTTGTACTTTGTGCTCCATCTACCAATGCATTGCTAACACCAATCCTTCACGATCATATCTTTTCTATCAGTTTAATCTGAATTCCTCACGTATGTCCTATCCTTTCTTGGGATTTGTCTATATTTACATCTTAGGGATAGTCATTATGCATTGGGGACATCTCTGCCAGCATGTTTGGTTGACATTTGTTGGTTGTTAAGTTTTCCTAGCTCCTTGTCTAGGAAGGTTTTCCACTATAAACAATATTTATTAATAATTGAATCAAAACATCACTATCAAAAACAAGGGTGTTTCTTCAACACCACCTACCTATAATTGACATCATACTAGTGTTTCTCAACACTTTAATCAAACAGTCTTTCTAAACACTATGTTTGATTGCGATTTCTGATATTGTTTATCTCACTAACTCAGACATTAAAATACACTGCTTAATTCCATGTTATAGTTGATGATTTCTTTACTATGATTGAAAAATGAATCAATAGTGTTCCTCAACACCACATAAGCACATATAGACTGATATTGATTTGATTATGACTCTTTTCATGTTCCAATGATGTTTCAAAATTGGGGCATGTAAACCGTTATGAATTTTATTTGTCTAATTATCAATTGTTTCTTGTTATGTCTTCTGAGTTACTCCATGATGTTGATTAAAATACAAAGAGTTTCCAGGATAGGGGCATAAAATTTTCTTAGTTTTCTACGTATGGTGATTGTTTTAACGATCTTATAAATTTTACCTAATTTGGATGTTAATGGTAAGAGCTTCCAACATGAGTGGATAGCCACATATATCTCGATCCTTTTTATGTGTAAGCATCAGTGAGGTTGAACCAATTTCCTTGTCTGTTTCTAATCAACTTCTAAAGTAAGTTGTACAACACATTATGTACCCAAGGATATGAATATTAAAGGTCATTGCAGGTTACATATCCTATATTACACATGAACAAAAAATGATTCTTAAAGAAAAAGGAGATAACTGAAAAGTCATCTTGGCCTCTATGCCTTGATTCTTAGGTTTATTTTCAACATTGCATCCAATAAAAATAGTAGTCATACTTTCATGATACTTTCTGGGTATCAGTGACAATTTTACTAGCTGATGATGTACGTTGCACAAATGCCCTATGATGATAAAATGCTAAAATGTAAAAAGATCAGTGAAAATCCTAGAAGTCTGCATTTAGTTGTACTTAAGTTTGCATGATTCATTTGAACACCATAAGTACTTGAGGTCAAAATTATTTCTTGGTTCATTCAAAATCCAAGTTTGACTACTTAATCAATGTTACTAATATATTCATGTCGTTGCATATCCATTGCATTCATTTTGCATTCATAATGGGAAAAGAGAAAATTAAAAACCAAAGCAATCAAGGATTTCATTTTTACATCCTAAGTGCATCCATACATATATTTTCATACAAAAAATCTCAAAAACAGACATCTACATATTCATCTAGAATCATCTAAAACATTTATATATCAGTAATAATCAAAGAGCATAAATGATGTCATCACATGAATCTATTCTAAATCATCATAAAGACCAAGTACATCATCAAGTGTGAATAAATATAATCTATTAGTACTCTATTTTGTTCTTCTCAGATCTATCGAGAATAAAATCAAACACAAGGACAATGTTTTCCACAACACAAGTAAAATTTTTGTGGCAGTCTCCAAAAAATGGAGAATTTCTCTATATGTTCACAAAATGATTTGCAGGCTTTATGCAATCAGTTTTTCATGATTCTGTATCAAAAAATTCCACATAATACATAGAAATCTTGGTCATACATCATTTTATCAAGCTCACAATTAACATTTTTAAGTAGTCACCTTGGTAAAATTGTATTTTCTCTTAACACACTTTCACTTCATCTCATCTCCTAATTGATTCTTCATTGATCCAATTGACTTGTTCCATTCAACTGTTATTATAAAGGGGGATTTCATTCTATTTCCCCCGATTTCATTCTTGAGGGGGCATGATCACAATTAAAATAAATCAAATTCTTGCTCAAAAAATAAAAATGACTTCAACATCGAAAGACTAGGGGCATGGCAGTTTCCTTCAATCAAGTTGGTATTGTTGGATAGAAGGCTTCAACACTAAACAAGATGGATATCTATGCCTAAAATCTCTCATATCTTTATCAAGCTCTCAATAGCTTTGCACTAACCTTCGTTCGATCAAGTTCAGAGTTAGTATTGTCAACTCGGTCGATCAAGTTCAAATTCACTATTGTCAATTCTTGTTTGATCAAGTTTAGAATTGGTATCTCTAGATCTATGTTCCATTGACATTTTTTTGATCAAGTTCAAAGTCTATACTATCATTCTTAGTTCAATCAAGTTTGGAACTGATCTTATCAGCTATATTTTGTTTAATCAAGTGTAGAATTATAAAACTTTCTGAAGTAAACATCAGGAATTCTTTGAATCAATGCACTGATCGCACATCAATTCAAAGAGGGGCAAATGTAACCACCCTAATTTGGTATACTCTAACTAGAGACCCTATTTTCCCTAAATGTGATCATACCCCTAATTACATCAATCCAACTACTTGATTATTGGCAAAATTCATCAAAATCAATTTAACCTCCTAAAATCAAATTGATTTCATCACTAAATCACATTAATTACCTTGGCCTATTTAAATCAAATCAATTCAATTAAATCCTTGGCTAAAGTAATTAATTAAAATGGAATTAAATAAAATCTCTAAATATAACTCATCAGTTGCACATGGAAAGCCAATCCATGAACCAAAGATAATTCACTCACAAGGATCACCATAGATTCAATCCTTACCTCTCCTCACAATTTGATCTCAACCAATCATTTCTCAGATTCTTCCATAAAAGGATAAAATTTTGAGCTCAATACGCCCACAATTTCAGAATTTTGACTGTACTCTTATGCTGTCATTTTTGTTTCATGATTTCACATAGCTAATTAGATAACTCTTCGATTTATGCTTTAGTGAATCCTTGCATCAATTCTAAGCAAGAATGGCATGATAGTTAGCTTCAATTATCAATAAATCTTCCATTCTAGGGCTGAATGTGTCACAGATTTAATGCATAATCTAAGGGCAATTTATAGCTTAAATCATACTCTTCTTATATAGGAAGCAATATGTTGATTTCAATGGTTTCCTTATGGTTTTCAATTGATTTCTATATTTCTAACCATTGATGCAATGACATATTGAAGTGTTGTGTTGCATCTTGTAGGTACATAATTCAAACACACAATTATGAGTTGAATTTTTTTGAGAATAAGGTTGGACAAATTATACATAAGGTGCTTTAAAGGTTCCCATGTTAAAATTAGAAAGATTATATTCACCTACAAAAGATGGCATAAATTCTAATGGTCCCTAATCATATTCTAAAAGGTAATTTGTAGGAGAATTATCCTTAGGTGGAGAAAATGTGTTTTGTTTAAATTATGAAGGAATTGAAGGAGAATCATATTCAGATTGTAAGCAATTTTGGATCTTATCATCAACAACAAGGTTATACATGATGTTGTTATGAATAAAATTCACTTGGTGATGAAGTGTTGAAGGAATAATGTGCATAACATGTAAACATGGTCTTCGTAAGAGAAGGTTATAATTAAGAGCACTAGGAATGACATGAATAGGTGTAGGTAAAATAAAAGGACCTACCTTAACAGGCTAGGTGATAATACCCAAGTTTTGTTTAGTAACATTTTTAAGCCATGAATAGGGGTAACAATACAAACCCATGTCACACTTTAGGATAATCAATTAGTTTTGGTCGAAATCAGTTTTGGTCGGACATTTGGCCAAAATAGTTTAGGCCAAAAACATGTGGCAACCAAGTGGTGCCACTCAATGACAATGTGGTAAGGAGATTTTGGTCGAAATTGGTTCATCCACACCATGTTCGGCCAGACTGGTTTTGGTCAGAACCCCGAAAACTATATAATCTGACAAAATCTTTTAGTGGCTCATTTTCATTGTAGCATCTTGCGGACTTCGTGGAGCAGGGAGAGAGCTTAGGAGATCTTCAACCAAAAATGGTAGTTTATTTTTTTTAAATGTTATGTTTTAATTTATTTTTAATAATTTTATGTTAGTTTTTATGGCTTTATTGTAATTTTCAATCAGTTTATATTGTAAATTTTCAATTGTAATTTTGAGTTAAATTTTTAGGAAAATAGTCATTTTGTCTATATTGTCTACTTTGTTTTTTGTCAAAAAATAGAAAAAATTAAAAAAAATAAAATTTTGAACGAAACATTGACCAAAAACATTAAAAAAACCAAAAAAATCAATTTATACACATTTACATCAGGAAACTACACATTTACCTTTTCTTATCGTGCATTTGTTTTTAAGACAATCCCACCAAAACCTATAAAACAACTATAAAACATACCTCGTCTCATTTCCTAGTTCACAAACACTTATCCATCAAACTATGATAAAAAACTTAGGAAGCCTATGTACTACTTTTTATCAATAACAACTATGGGTAAGTGTACAACATATGACATAGTTTCCCATATGACATAGTATTAATTCTTGAACCATAGAATCCTCTAAACTATCTCTTTAGAATCTTATACACTCACAAAGGTTCCTTTTTCAAGACTTCTACACAAAATTATATAGATATCCTTTGTGATTTTTGTTATAGATCTCTAAAGACTTCATTGATTATCCCCTTTTAATAATATATTATTTATATCAGTCTACCTTCTCTTTCACTATAGTAGCATATAACACCATAGTTTTAGACACCCTCTTAGGTTATTTGGTGGGTACTAATTAAGGTAGTACTAAAGTTGAAACAATTTTATTTTTTGAAAATAGTAGTGCATATATAGGTTAGAAGTTTCCATGGGTAGATATGAGCACCTAAACCAAGGACGTGATGAGTGCATAGACCTTAGGAATTAGTATTTAAAAAAAAATTAAATTTTTTTTGTAGAGTCATATAGACCTCATATTAGATTTTCTTAACCTTCAATATACTACATAATTCATTAAATCTAAATAAATTACATCTTCCTGTAATATATTTTATTCAATAATAGCAACATTTTATTTTTCATGTCTAGTGTAGTCATACTTAGTATAAATAATTTAAATTACCACTCTACTTAATTATGAGATGCATAATATGATTATTTAATTGTATAATGTAATGGATAAGTATTCTTATGGTTTACTATTTATGTAGATAGAACATGCTTTATGTCCTTTTATTTATTTAAAATTTAAATGATTACAGTTTGACACTTTCCATTTGTACATAATTCTTACCTTTTAGGTTCACTGTCTTGTTCTTTTTCATCAGGGTACACATATGATTTTCATTTTTCTATCAAACATGTTGATAAATATGAACTGAAATTTATTTTATGCTTTAGTCAAGAGATGTATAAATGTAGTTTGTGTACATGTGTATATATGCTTGAATTATAAATTTGTCATTTTTTAGGACCATTTCTTAAATGTATATTGAATATGTCACAAACTAGATGAACTTCATTTAGGTTTTGTTTTATCTAGATCTGTTAGCTTGATCTACAAGTTATGTATATATAGTTAAACCTAGTGTAAATTTATTCTAGATTGTTTTTAAAATTTGTGTACATAATGTATGCATGTGCATATTTATCTAGACATAATTTCATATATATTTTTTAGATCATGGTATTGGGCTCATGCGCACAAGCCAAAGATTGATCCAAGCCTAGTGTACATGGTTGTGGCAGTGAGTAGTCATCACCTCTATTTGCTAGATCTAGAGAGGAAAGAGATAAATTAATTTTCAAGATAGTTGATAGCTTGTGACACACTTTAGCGCACCTTGATCATACTATTCAAACTTCCACTAACCTTCCCAATAGGGATAGGGTGAATAGTATTAGAGATGAGTTGGTAAATATGATTGGAGTTATTCAATTATATTACCCTTATGATAGTATTAGTATTGATGCATTATATGCATATCTATACACACCGTTACTGGTGCTGTAAAATGGAGACAGATTGAGAGCAAGGTTTCTATAGCTATGGTGAAGACAATATTTCCTCATTATCAGAATGTAGCTTAGATAAGATGATATCTTACTAATAGGTGTGAGGATCCACTTGTTGCACCATTTATATATCTTTTATGGTTGTCTTCTCATCATAGGTGACCCCAGAAGGATGAGTTGTCACTCTATTTCTACAAATAATTATTTGCATAATTTTATTTACAATATGAGGTTGATTATATAGATTGTCCCCATGTTGGGCAGGGGAAGGGGAGATTATATGATAGATTCAGATAAACTGATTCATTAGATCCCATTAATAAGTGGGAAATGGTAGGTCCAAACCTTTTGGTTATGCCAAAAAATTGGAACTCACCACTGTAGGATAGAGTTTAGAAGATGACACCAAGAGGGATGTGTATTCTAGTATCGTGAGTATTGCAACACAGGTTCATGAAATTTCATCTGATCGTGTGGGGAGGTACGTGTTTCATTTTTATTCTACCTTTCCTCCACTTGTACATGATGCATATTCTAGTGATGATCCTTATCATATAACATACACACCATCTCCTATCAAGGTTACAACTTTGTCCCAGGTGGACCCTTTGCATTGCATGGGCGCATATTTATCTAGTGATCTACTTTTTACATATCAAGATATACAAATACTGAGCAGGGTCCATCTTTGTGAGGTGTAATCATATATCACCCTCATTTTTCATAGACCATCCATTGGATTAGATTCTAAGGGTGCACAGAGATAGGAAGATATTTTTGTACATCCTATAGCTCCTCAGTAGATGAAAACTGACCAAGATGCACCTCCCTCTAGTTAGGTAGCATCAGTTCTAGCTCATGGACATTTTTCCATCTTTCTTATGGATCCTCTTTTTGATCCAAGTATGATGAAATTACATGATTTAGAGCTGAGAGATATTGGGAGAGAATTACATGCTACTATGGTAAAAAGTCCATGCACATGTATCTAGCTTCCTGTATAAATAATTTCAATTTTTTTGTATTAGAGATAATAAATGAAAAGATGTCTATCACTGTAAGATATTTATAACTTTAAGAAAAACTAAATGAACTATTAGAAGAAGACTCATCATATATATAAGACCTATCAACTGACCACTAGTAGTTTATGCAATACAAAAAGACAACCACCGATCACGATCATTTTATATACATTGCAACATGAAAGAGATCGAGACTATTCATATCCAGGAAAAAAGAAACATCCTTCATTACTAGCTCAGGCTACATCCCAAGATCCAATAATGTTATTACTAACATCAAATTTATCAATTTCAAATCTTCGCAATGGGGGGTCTATCTCTAGCTTAGTAGTAGGAGCATCCTCCTATCGAGGTGTGTGTATGAGTTTGGGTGTTCTGTTGATCTCAAAAACCTCCTCTTTGGTGATATTTTTTCCTTCATAAATTATTATACGACCCTAATATCCTCTTGATCAAGCATATCTTTGTAGCAGACAAAGAAATGAGATGATTTAATAAAAAAAAATTTAAACTAGAAGCATTCCTTCATGCACTAGTATCATGAATTGACTTTTTGGAATCTCCAGAACTTTAGACACATGTAACATAATATACGAAAATGTAATTTTATGATTGAAATCAATAATAAACCTCCTTTTTCCTTGAAACACATACTCATTTCTCTTGCTCCACAAAAACCAATCAATTTCACAAAAAGTGGATGGACGAAAAAAGTGCTTAGCATGTCATCAAAAAACTCAATGAAACCAAAAAAAAATTCAAACCATGAGAGACCTGAGTGAGTGTTCCAAAGAATGGGTGACCCAAGAAAAAGAGACCAGACTTTGGAAGAATATGGACATTCAAAGAACATGTGGTAAATAGACTCAAATATAGAGAAAATAGAACAAACAATAGGGGAAAGACCAAAAAAAGACAACACATCACCAAAAAAACCTTATTAAGAAGGAATTGTCATACAAGGCACCATTTTTTGGTTCAACACTCTTCCAAAACCTACTAAACACAAAGGACCACCTTGACTTTGTCCATTGACAACCTCATAATCCATTAATCTACTAGATACTTTTGTTGTCATCATGAGCATATAATACAATTGTTTAGTATTAATATCACAAAAATAATTTCCATTTTGCCATTTCAACTATTCGAAAGCCTGACTGCCCTTCACAATCTTACCTATTAAAAAATCCCTAGCTACTTTGCATATCAAAGTATACTTTTTCCTATGAGATGGAGCAATATTTAATTTATCACATAGTTCTTCCCAGGATCCCATACAATTATAGAATAGAAGATCACTGATTGTAGTGATGCCTAAGGTACTCCAAATTTTACCCTAACATGACTAAGTAAGAGCCAAAGGCTTTTTATTCAACATGACCCCCACCACAAGGATCTTTCCAAGCAAGATTAAGTAGGTGAGTGGCCAATATTAGATCTATTATTAATAAAAAAGGCTCACTTGTTCCCATTCCTTCCAAAGGGAGGAGAAAAAAATAGACCCAAATAGATTGATATCAAATTCCCTCAATAGAACATCAATAAAACCAATAGAGTTCCAATTTTTTCATTTTTAGGTTTGGACAAAGTGATATTGTTTCTAATAAGAACCTTCTAAGGTTCATTTCCATGTACTGATTTATAGATCCATTTGGCTGCCAAAGAAATTCCATGGGATCTAAGGTCATGAACACCTAACCCCCCAATTATTTTGGAGTTCAATACCATCCCCATGCCACATTATGTCTTTTTCTATTGCCTTAACCATCCGAACACATAATTCCCTTAGGATTTTTTTTCCAATTTGTTGACTTGAAAATTAGAAAACAACCATGTAGATGCATAATAAATAGCATACGAAGATAAGATCTTTTACACAACCTCGATCCTACTAGCTAAGTAAAGTAAGTTAGTTTCCCATTTCAAGTGCTTATTTTCAATCTTGTTAAAGATCAATTATCACATGTCCTTTAAAGAAGGGATGATAGAAAAATGATCCTAAGATATCTTACCATATTAGAAGGCCCCACCTAGACCCAACGCTTCTTGGAAAGCCAAGTGGGAGGAATTTTTTACCATACAATGACCATAGATTTGTGAGGTGTCACTTTAGCTCCTGAAGCCATACAAAAAAATTCTAACCTTTTCAATACATTATAAAAGTTAGCCTCTTCACATTCTGGAAACAAAGTTTTATTATCGGCAAATTGTGCATTAAGTAAAATATTTTCATCTAGAAATCTAATGCCATTCATAGGGGGACCAAGATTAGAACATCTTAGAATGTATTATAATGAATTATAAACCATAAAAAATAGGGCCAAGACAATGGGGAAACCATTTCTAATGGACCTTTGCAACTGAATAGGTTTTGATAGGGTCCCATTCACATCAATCACTATCAAGGATTCGTTGTGTAGTATGGTGAAATCTTCAATCTATTGGGAGCAATCTCAAAAATAAAACATTAGTGGATTAGCACATATAAATCATAGAATGAACAAGAAACCAACAAGACTCCATCATAACATCAGATTGAGCTTAAAAACAAGTAAATTGCACCCTATTCTACTTATTTTGATTTTCTCTTTTGAATGATTGTAGGTGTGCTCTCTCAAACACACAAAATGCAATGGTTCCCAATACAATGCAATATTGACAAGCAAGAAGAAAGATTCAAGAGCTAGTATGAAGAACTAGTCTCAAATCTTCTTCAAGATGATGTTCTAAGCTATGAAAATGATATGCAAGACAATTGAAATAAAATATGGTTCATTAACCATTAGCCTAGCATGTAACTTATAAATTATTTAAGCATGAAAACATGAAACTAGCAATGAAAATGTGAAATCTAGAGCTATGTTAGCATAATAACAATGCAAATATGAGAGATGAAAAATGAAGAGGAGAAGACCTCTATTTGTAGTTTTTTGGAGGAGAAGAGGAGAGCTTGGATGACGTGGCATCTATGTGGCATCCAAATAAGAGCCACATAAGGGAGACATAGGCTTGAGGGGATGGCCAATTTTGAGTCAAACTTGGCATTAAATGTTGAATGGCTCAACATTTCCAAGTGGGAGACAAAGTTGTAAGAATAATTTAAGAGGAATGGGTGCCCATTTTGGAGAGAATTTCCCCATGTGGGTGAGAATTCCATTAGCCTTAAAAAGGTTAGGAATCACCCTTTAAGCATGATCAAAGGATAGTTAGGTGGGGAAATATGTTTAGGAAATGAGGTGATGGGAGTAGGGTAGGAATAAGGTAGGCTTAGGGTAGGTCTCTAGGTTGGGTTAATAGGTTCCTAGCTAGGGTTTAGATTATAATTCAAATTAAGTTTGAATAAATCATGGTTTAGAAGAATTAGGAATATGGAGGATTTAATAAATGTAAATTTATTAAAAACGAAATTTCATGAGACAAATGTATTTAAATGAAATAAATTGGAATAGTATTTAAGCTATTGATAAATACTAGCAAATGAAACTATTTAATTGATTAAATTAAATAGTTAGCGGAATAAGAGGGAAAATAATATTAATATTTTTGGATGTCTACATTTTGCCCCTCTTTTACATGGCATTGAAAGTGACGTTATGTCAAAGACAATAAAATAAGTTTCCCCAGAGGAAGAGGGTTTCTAGGATTCGTGCTGAAGCAATGACAGTACAGGGTTGTGCCCCCTCGAGAAAAGAACACAACGAAGATGAAGTTGTGGAATTTTCTCAGAAAAGGATGCAATGGGCAGGAGAAAGAGAGAGGAGGGAATAAATAGAAGCCTTCTAAAATGAAATTAAGAATGCATCTAAGAATGTAGCTAACGAGCACTGGGGGTCCATTTGTGTGAAAAATATGGAGAGCACATCTGATTTTTGTATTGCAAGAGGAGGTATGCATCAGGTGTTAGAAAACACAGATGAAAAGATTCCTTTGCATGGACTAGATGCTCAAACAAAAGCACATTGCAAAAGACACATGTATCAGTATTCACCAGTCACAACGCACCAAGATATAGCAGATCGAGGTAACGGTGAGTAGGCATAAACCAACACAAAAAGATAAAATCAGTAAAGAAGGTGTCATGACCAAGTGGTCATTCAGTCCAAAGTTCTTGCCATGAACATGAGTGATGTGATGAAGGATTTGATAAGTTGATGCCAGAAGGATGCATCCTGACGGGAAAAGATTGATTTGATGTGATTAAAAGATATTCTCTAGAAAAAATTGTGAACAAGATGATGAGCAAGGATAATCGGTCACAAAACTGATTTTGTGAGAAACATGATTGCAATCGCAAGTGTCAAAACATCACTGAATAGCGAAAAATGAGTGATGTAGAAAGTAAACGATGGTTTATTGCAAGATTTTTGAGAATATTTGATGTTTTTGAAATTTTTGGAATTTTTGAATTTTTTGAATTTTTTGCAATTTTCAAATGTTTTTTGAATTTTATGCGTATACAACAAGATAATTTATGGAAAAATATATAGGGGGGGGGGGAATGGGTGGGGAAAACTTTCAGGGAAAATGGGGGCTATAAGAGGGGCTGGGGGGCTTGAGGAAGGTCATTTGTGAATAGTGAATAGTGAAAATGGAGCTCTTGAGTGAAAACATGGCTGATGAGGGAATGTTTGAGTAGTTGGGAGAGCACGTGCGCACACACGGGAGACCTGTGGAGCAATCATTACTGGTGAGTGACTTAATGTTATCTTGAATTTATTGTTGTCAAAGTTATTAATGATTTTGGGTAGGCTAGGAGGGCAATAAATGCCAAAAATGGGGTTTCAGACCAGAGACACCGGTTTAGGAACCGACGTCTACGAACACGCTGATCCCTGGATTGATGTCTTTGCAGACACTAATCCCTAAATAGGCATTTTTGTAGACGTTGGTGCCAGATTGGCATCTTCAAAGATGCCAGACCCAGACCCGCATATGCAAAGATGGCAGTCTGTGAGGAAAAATAGTTGAAGATGCCAGTTTAAGAATTGACATTTCTGGCTTAACCGACGTCTGCGCCCAAAGGGGCAGACGCTGAGGGGAAGGGAAATGAAGGGACCCGATGGGGCTGCGGATGGGTTGGTGAAAGACCTAGGGGAAAGATGCCCCATTTTGGGAGGGATTAGGATAGGAATGGAGGGAATATGGGCTGACATGGTGTTCTTTGGATGTTACAGCTGCAGTATCCACGATTATGATCACGGGAGCACTGACCGTCGACCATTCTGTTGGATCCACAGCTCACAGAGGATGAATGGGGTTTGTTAGTTGTATTTGGGTTGGACTATGTGCCCCATTGGCCTAGGCTATGGGCACACAATGGGATGATGAATGCTTTGATCGAGCAGTGGCACATCGATACCACCACATTTCTTCTTCCTACTCAAGAGGCGACAATCATGGTAGAGGATGTGTGGTAGATTATTTAGATACCTATCTGAGGGGTGATACCACAGTACCAGTTAGAGGATAGTGACCTCTATATGGAGATTTCATTCTAGAGACCTAAGAGGAGGATCCTGATGTATAGGACCTAGATGTCCTAGCAGCCAGCGGTGGATCAGAGACTATGGTGGATAGCCCTATATCTGGCAGGACTGATCAGAGGGATGATGTTAGCTGACTTGGCTAGACATAGTTTTAGCATGGGACGGTCACAGGTGCTAGATGAGATGCTAAAGGATGGTACTAATTATTGTTGGGGGTACATTGTCTTAGGATAGTTGTACCATGATTTACACATGGATGAGTACTGTGGGGTGCAAAACACGAGGACAGGCATGACGTTGATGTTGGTGTGGGCCTAGGAGCACATTGCAGTGTTCCAACCTATGAGAGTGTGAGAGGCACAACAGATTGGAGAGCCATATGCCTATAGATATAGGTTTCCTCTGAGATATACTTTCGTCAATCAGACTGGATACTAGTAGTGATTTCTCGATGAGGTACACGTTTTCTGCTGGACCCCATATAGGCACTGCAAGCCATGGGGAGCTATGGACTGGGCGGTAGGAGATGAGGATGTATTCAAGGATTTTCTATACCTGTCATATGTTCAGACTGATTGCTTTCTACTAGGGAGGACCATCCACCAAATAGAGAGGTATAGACCATCGAGGGTTATGAGACAGTTTGGGCTACAACAAGGGGTGGTGGCAGAGGATGCCTTACATCCTCATGTCACCAGGGAGGTAGGCACATAGGGGAGATACACAAATGCTCTTACAATGAGGGAATCTTGGAGGGACATGGTGTAGATAGGTTTTGTGGCATGACTTGATGTCACAGATGCAGGGATGAATCCTAAGTATGCAGCATGGTGGGCTGCACACACACAATTGCACCTTATAGACCCAACTCAGGTAGATGCTGACGAGCAACCAACTAGAGATATGGATTTCAATGATGGGATAGACATAGGAGATGCTCTAGAGACCTCAGTAGTAGGTCAGAGGAGGAGGCCACAGTGGAGATGGGTTAGACCTCGGACAGAGGCATAGGCAGGGGCTGGACCAGATCAGGGGCCACAGGGGCCACCACCAGATGGGCAGGACTAGGCACTCCAGGTGCCATCCCAGGAACAAGGATAGGTACATGCACTATAGGTGCCACCATGGTACAGATTCCACAGGGGCCACAAGGGACACTAGAAGGATATGTAGCATAGGAGACACATGATACTATCATCGCTGAGTGAGACAGTCTATAGACGGAGTGTGCACAACTGCGAGGATTACTAGGCATGGCACAAGTATCAGAGATGAGCCTACATACAAAGATGACCTAGATATAGGGGTTACTGACTACAGAGACAACATGGGCTGATAGGGCAGTGGGTTCAGTGGATACCCTACAGGGCAGGGTGGACCCATGAGAGTTCTATATGGTCAACCTTACACAGGATGCTGCAGAGCTCTGGACTGAGATTGGTACACTCACAGACTAGTTGGGGACTCTAACAGAGTAGATGGATCAGGCTACTGAGTAGATCATCTCATTGACCTTAGAGAGGGATGCGACACAGAGGTGGCCTAAGGTGTACAGGGCTGAGCAAGACATCATTAGGCAAGTGACCATTGCAGGTGGGGTTCGATAGTTTGTAGCTGAGGCTTCTCAACTCATAGAGATGTGACCAGGGTAGGCAGGGAGGTGGCCTATTATCAATTTTTGTATATTCAACTTGTACCGGAGGGACAGAGTCGAGAGTACTCAGAGAGGTCTTGATCTCAGAGCATAGTACAGACTTCAGCATCACAGGGATCTATGGGCATGCCACCATGTCCACCACCAGAGTAGGGAGGTGGATCATCACAACCACCGTCATGATTCCATAGAGGATCATGTGACACACATTTTTTCATTTTGAGATGAGATGTATATGTATATTGGCATCAAGGTGCACGTGATGTATTTTATTGATGACAGACACATGTACTTATGGAAATTTGATACATATATATATATATA
>MU226733.1:1917934-1947121 GCA_018584345.1 Thuja plicata
TATATATATATATATATATGATCGATGAGGACTCTATGATGCCATGGTGTATGCTTTTCATGCATTGATATATATGATGTTTTGATGCATATGCCTATATGATTACTGACATTTGATGCTGGTAGGATGTGATGCATATGTATGACAAATTGTGTATGCAGGATGTATTTATTACTATGTATATATGATGTACTGACGTGTGTGGATGCAAGATGTGATGTAATTTCATGATGTATGGAATGTATATGTTGATGTTTGATGAATATGCATATGAATGCTGGATTAATCTAAATGAATCTTAAAAATGTAAGACTATAATGAAATCTAAATGATTTAACAATGCAAGAGTAAAAGGAATTGAAATGTGTTAACAATGCAACGATTTAACAAATGCAAGTCTAAAATGAACCTAAACTCTAAGACTAAAATGAATCTAAGATGAATTAATTATGCAAGATGTACATGTTTTAACAATGCAAGATGATAAAATGAATCTAAACATTTAAGACTAAAATGAATCTGAGATGAATTAATTACGCAAGATGTACATGTTTTAACAATGAATCTGAATGATTTAATAATGCAAGATGTAAAATGGATCTAAATGTTTTAACAATGTAAGATGAATTAATTACACAAGACACTAAAATGATTTTGACTATGCAATTAAATGAAGAACTTAATCCAATCTAATGATGGACCTAATGATGTAACAACCATATGCAATGCATGCAATGGATGAAATGGACAAGATAGGACCCATATTTTTGTTGTGTGTCACGATCAATTGATGAACCAGCCAGGAGGACTACAAAGGACTAGGCAGGGAATGTTAGCATAACAAGGACTCATGATGTTAGCATGATGGCTAGGAGACTGAAGGTTTTATGAATATACAAGGACAAACTTGAATGAATAATTACAAGTGATTTGTGTACACATGTTTCCGCCAAGATATGATTGGATCGCATTGTTGTCTTGATGCGTGTGATAGTGCAGTATGCTGATTGATTAGTTCAAAAGGAAGGATACATCCTACAAGAACCTAGAGATGGTGATGATCTAGATTTAAGTTGACAAGAGGAAGGATACATCCTTAATGGAATCATTTCCAGAAAGATGGGATTCATAAAGTTGATTGGTCAAATGTGCACTACGATCAAACTGTAGAACCGATATAGGATTTTAAATAGCATAACTATATCATTTTCTACATGAGGAGAAACTAAGGACATGAGAAATATATAGGACTAAAGCTCAGGGATTGGGATAGTACAAGGTATGGACAATAATATAAAATATTATGTGTACAGAAGATTAGGATATGAGATAGGAGGATCACTTCAAACTAGTGCGTATGATATGCAAACATCCAGGGAATATGGGAAATGCTGAGTTTTGTAGATATGTGATGCTGGTGATGGAGGGAAATAAGATTCTGATAGATAATGGAACTTTCCACTATGCTTGACACCTATTTCTAGGTTTTCATCATCCATACTTGTCCAAGGCACCTGATTGCCAAGTTTTCTCATTATTTTTATTTTTTGATTTCTTTGGATCTTTTTGATGTTTTTGATGTTGTCCAAGTTCCTATTTGCAAGTTTTTCACCAGGACAACCATTTTTTCAGCTTCATTTTTCTACTTTTTGAGATTTTTTCAGGACTATTTTACATTTTTTTTGTGCTTTCTTTAGGACTTTTTACACTTTTATGGATTTTCTCAGATAACTGGAATAAACAACCAGTCGTCAGGCATAGAAGCACTTGAGATGAATGATGTTGGTAGGATCATTAAATGGGTCTCCTTAAGGAGTGGAGAGTTTACATGCCCCAAAACTGAAGCATGCAGTGATAACATAGTGGCCTTGCTAGGTGACTTCAAACTTACCTTTCTTTTCCCTATCAGTACCTACTTTCTGATTTTCCTTTAGCACAAGGTCTCCTACCTAGAACTGGCATGTGTGGACCTTCTTGTTATAGTTTTTCTTGAGTCTATTTTGGTAGACAATTAGATGATCATAGGATTGTTGGTGCTTTTCATCTAGTAGATCCAGCTGTGTGAGTCGTGCTACTCGATAATCCTCATCATTAATCGGGCTTCTTAGTGATACTCGTAGGGATGGTAGTTCAACCTCAATTGGTAAGACTGCTTCAACAATGTAGACTAGGGAATAGGAAGTAGTGCCAGTACAAGTACGGTAGGAAGTGTGATATGCCTAGAGGGCAGGATTGATCTAGAGATGCCAGTCATGACCAGTATCATTGACAACTTTCTTAAGGATTTTGATGAGGGTTTTATTAGCTACCTCAACTTGGCTGTTACCTTGAGGGAAATATGGACTGGAGAAATGGTGATGGATATGGAGGCGAGCACAGAGATCACTAACATGTTGATTTTAAAATGGTGTACCATGATCCATGAAGATGGTGGAGGGTATGCTAAAGTGGCAGGTAATGTGATAGAAGATGAATTTGGATATCTGGACACCTGTAGTCAGAGTGAGTGGAATTATTTCAACCCACTTTGTAAAGTACTCTGTTGATGTGATTATGTACATGTGGCCTTCATAAGAGAGGGATTAATATTACCAATGAGGTCAAAACCTTAATAAGAGAAGGGATAAGGAGGTGTAATAGGTCTAAGGTACTGGGAAGGATCATGGATCAGATTGGCATGCTGTTGGCACGGTAAACACTTCTTAACAAACTCACAAGCATCATGTTCCATTATAGGCCAGTAGTACCCTGTACATAGAAGTTTCTTAGCTAGGACCATGCCACTCAAGTGGGCACCACAAATTCTAGCATGTACCTCTTGTAAAGCCTAGGCGGCTTCATTTTCATCTAGACACCTAGAGAGCACGCTGTGATAACCTTGACGATAAAGGGTGTTAGCTTCGAGGGTATAACGGGAAGCTCTACAAATAAAGTTTTGTGATTGTGTTGCAGTGAGATGAGGAGATATGATACCATTTTGTACATAATATTGGATATCATGGTACCATGGGGACTGGGGACCAACCAAGACACATACGCAATTTGATTCATCATTCTCAAAAGTGGGAGCATGAAGTTTCTCAACTAAGAATTTGTATTGCGTAGACTTGTGAGGAATCTCTAGGAGGGAGCCAATTGTGTCCATTGCATCAACAACTTTGTTTTGCAAGGGTGGTACCTGTGTTATCTGCAAGTGGAAGAAATATTCTTTCGTCTTGTCAACCATCTAATTATATGGCATCAATTTGTCATCTTTGGTTTGATACTCATCAAGAACTTGTTTGATGATGAGTTGGGAATCACCAAAGAAATTTAGAGTTGTGATGTTCCATTCTATAGCCATGCGGAGTCCTGCTATTAGTGCGTCATATTTTGAAATTTTGTTTGTACAGGGAAATCCCAATTTGAATGACATAGGGATGTAATCACCTTGAGGGGTGACAAAAAGTATTCCTACCCCTACACCATGAGCTGTGTAGGACCCATCAAAGTATAGTTACCAAGTAGGTTGTTCTTCTATCATGTAAAAATGCTCATCTAGAAATTTTGTGACCAAAGGATATGTGTCTACCAATGGTGCTTCTTTTAGTTGATCAGCGATGACTTCCCTTTAATGGCTTTTCTATCTACATATTGAATATCAAACTCGCTTAGCAACATAACCCATTTTTCTATTTGATATGTGAGCGTAGTCCTGAAGAGTAGATACTTGAGAGTATCCACCTTTGGAATGAGCTTGGTTGTATGACTAAGCATATAGTGGTGAAGTTCTTGAGTGGTGAAGACCACTGCCAGACATGATTTTTCCATAGGTGAATAGTTGAGCTCATAACCCACTAAGGTTTGACTAATGTAATAAATAGCTCTTTCTTTACCTTCATCATCCAACTGAGTGAGGAGTGCCCCCAGTGTTGTGGTAGTAGTAGAAATATATAGGATGAGTGGTCGACCAGGTATAGGTGGTCCCAAGATGGGTGGATTAGCCAAGTATTCTTTGATTTTGTCAAAACTCTTCTGACACTGAGGATCCCACTTGAATGTGTTATCTTTTTGCAGGAGATGAGTGAATGGTTGACACTTGTCTTCTAGATCAGAGATAAAATGGCACATAGATTGTAACTTTCCTTGGAGGCTGCATAGTTGTCATAGTGTTTTTGGTGGAGTCATTTCTCTAATAGCTTGCACCTTCTTTGGATCTATTTCAATGCCTTGTCTGGATACAATGAACCCAAGGAGTTTTCCTGATGTGACCCCAAAGACACACTTCTTAGGGTTGAGCATTAAGCAGTAGTGTCCAATTCTATCAAAGATGCACTCACAAACATTGAGGTGATCTTCCCTCTTAACTAATTTTGCAAAGATATCATCGACATGGTCTTCAATAATTTTCTGTATCATGTCATGGAAAATGACAGTCATGGCCTATTGATAGGTTTCCCTGGTGTTTTTCAAGCCAAAAGGCATCATGTTATAGTAGAAGGCACCCCAGGGCATTGTGAATGTTGTCTTATGTTGATCTTCTTCTGCAATGTGGATGTGATTATATCTGGAAAAGTTGTCCATGAGTGACAACATCTCATGTCCTGCTGTGAGATCCACAATCATGTCTATGTTTGGTAATGGGAAATCATCCTTGGGACATGCCTTATTGAGATTTTTGAAATCTATACATATCTTGATTCATTTATCAACCTTAGAGATGGGCACCATGTTAGAAATCCAGTCAGAATAGTCAATGGGGCTGATGATCTTGGCTTGGAGTAACTTCTTGAGCTCTCCTTTGACAAGTAGTGCCACTTTAGGGTGCATATTCTTGAGCTTTTGTTTGACAGGTTTGATTTTTGGGTCCACTGCAAGATGGTGAACCACCAAGTTGGGGTCTAATCCTGACATGTGGGAGTAAGAACATGTGAATTTGTTGATGGATTCATTCAATAAAGTTACAAGATCACTTTCTTCTGCTTCAGTTAGAGATGTTGTTATGTATGTTATGGCAGGATTCTCTTTAGTACCTAGGTTGATAGGTTTTTCTTCTTTGATGAGAATCGATGACTATTTAGGCCTATAATCACGGATCAGAGGAAGAGGAGAATCTTCATCTTCTGGCACCTCAGAGAGGTTTTCACCAGGGGATAAGCCCTTTGTTTTTCCTATTTTGTGATCAGATAGCGCCCCATAGGGGTTTTCGCTAGGGGATCAATTTTTCTGTTTTTTATTTTTGTTTTCTTCTTCATTTTTGTAGCTGAAGTTCTCCTCTTCCCCAAAGTATGCCTTTGGGTCTAGTTTGTAGACATATTTTGAGTCTTACCCCCAATCATTTCTTTGTTCAATTTCTCCCATAAATCTAAGGAGCTCTTCCTTGCTTTGGAACTCGTCAACATGCACGACACTTGGTTGGTCCCAGTCTATGAGTTCAGGATGGCGGAGGGGAAGGTCAATGAAGAGAATGGAAAGTTGGTGTAGGAAAGAATTTCCAAGGAAGGTTTCATCATCAAAAACATCATCATAGGCTCTCACAACTTTCTCTTTCCGGGCATCTTTGATGTTAGCAATTTCACCCAGGGACGGACAAGAGGCAAAGATGTTTTTGTTGGTGCCCTCTTTTGTGTCAGAGCCCATGCCAAGGCCTATGTGCTTTTCTAGTTGGGTAGGTATAATAGGATCTTTCATACCTTTCTCTTCATAACCAAGGCCACATCCTTGGTAGTTCCATTTTTCTGTCACCAGTTTGTAAGTTGCAGGGTACTTATCTTTTAAGTAATTGAGGTGACTTGTGTCCTTGGGTGGTGGATCTTTATAGAGCCATTGGTTGATGTTTGGTGTCATTTCCTAGCCAGTCAAAGTACCCTTTGAGATAAAAGTGGTAGAACCAAATTATAGCACCTTGGTCATCTCTGCTTCTGTCTTTCTTAGATTAGGTCAGCGACATTGAGTGTGTAGATCAATTGGCAGTGCTCCAACTGTGAAGGCATCAGATAAACTATAGTCACCACATCCTTTGTTGTTGATCTTGATCATGGATAAGGGGGAAGAGATGATTCTTTCTGGGTCTAAATGGGTTCAAGATGAATTGGCAATGGAGGTGCCAATATCAATCTCAGGACAGTGATTGGAATGTGGAAAGGATGTTTCCAATGCATTGTAGTATGTGAAGGGCTTGGGATCTACGCAGATGGTGATCTCAGTGCCATTATATGGGAATTTGATGCACTGATGATAGGTGGAGGGGACGGCTTGCATAGAATGAATCCATGGGCATCCAAGGGGAATGTTGAAGGGAAGTTCAAGATCAACAACATGACATAATGTATCCTAGATAACTGGGCCCACTGGAATGGGCAATGATATGGTGCTTTTAGAAGTATGCTCATGATTTTCATATGCCTTTATTGTGATGACATCATTTGTTATATCAACTTCAGTGCAACCCAACTATTTTATGAATTTTAGAGTACATAGGTTTAGGGCCGAACCATTATCTATCATGACCCGTTTAATGGCAAAATCTTTAACCATGACAGCAATATAGAGTGGGAGATTATGATTGGTTTCTTCTGAGGGAACATCTATTGTTTTAAAGGAGACCCCACAAGATGCAGACAAGCATCCAACAAGGTTCTAGAATTTAGTGAGGTTGATGTCATTGGGAACACGGGACTCTTGCAATGCTTTATTGAGGATCTCTTGATAAGTGGGTGAAGTGCGGAGGAGATCTAGGATGGAAATTTGGGCTGGAGTATTCCCTAGGTCTTCCAAAATGTTGTATTGGGTCCCAATAGATGGGGTGGGACCGACACCTGCAACTATTATCCTGCCTCTATGAGTGGTGATTGCGCATTGGTTATCAACACCCTTGACATGGATGACATTGACAAAGGACTAGACTTGGGATATGCAGTTGATGAGATTATTGTAGTTGATATAGGCATTCATATAATATTTTCTATCAGCATTTTCTACTTTCTTACCATTCCCCTGATCAGAGGACTGAGTAGGATTGCCTAGGCCTATGCCTGAAGTCTATTTAGGGAATGCATTTTGATAAATTTTAAGGCCTGCGTTTGGTGATGGTTGGGTAGGAGAGTCTACTTTGATCTCTTTGCGGTCAACGAGATCTTGGATGTAATGTTTTAACTTCATGCATTTGAGAGTGGTGTGCCCCTTAATACAATGGTATTCATAGTACTCATTGTCTTTATACTAGGCTGGCTTAGGTGTTGAGTCATCAAATGGTTGTGTTTTTGGATACATGACTTGGTTAGATTGGACCAGTTTGTAGAAGATGACATCTATGGGTTCACCCAAAGGGGTAAATGTGTGTTTTGGTGCATTCAAAGCATGAGGTCTTTGTTGTCCATGTGGGACTGATATAGTATTTGTCTGATTCATAGGACCTTGATAGTTGTTTTGATATGATGTCCCCAGAGGGGGATAGATAGGTGCGCCTTGAGGGAACATGTTTTGTTGATATGTCAGTTGGGAATACATGAGATTGGGTTGTTGATACATGGGAGGAGGTTGAGGGTACATTGGTGGTGCTTGCTGATAAGTTTGGGTAGGTGCATTAGGAATAGCTACCATAACCTGAACGTGTTTGGTGTTAGTGGCTCTGTCAATTACTGCATTCTTTTTCTTGTTCTAGTACCATGACCAATCATTATTATGTTTTTTAGGCTAGCATTCCTTTTAGTTCTTGATGGCACTGTCTTCTATGAGACCTTGTTCAAGATCCATACCTTTGATTCAGATATCTTTATAAGTTTGTATGCAATTCATGCGCATGTGATAGGCGAGCTTAGGATGGAGGTTGTTAATGAATATTTTGATAAGATGTTTCTTTGGGGGCTTGTAGGACAACATTGTAGTAAGCCCTTGCCAGTGGTGAAGATAATCAGCCAGGCTCTCTCCTCCCTTTTGTTTGGAATTGCATAGGTCAAGGAGTGAGAATTCATTTTTGACATTATGTGTGTATTGGGCCATAAATTTTTTAGATAATTCAATGAAAGTGGAGACTGTGCCATAGGGGATTTTGTAGAACCACTGAAGATAAGTTCCTCCTAAGCTCTTGGGAAATAGTGTCATGAGGAAATTATCGCTATAGGCCACTTCTTGACATCCCATGTAGAATTATTTCATATGGCTCACGGGATCTCCCTTCCCCCAATATTTATCAAATTTGGGAGTCTCAAAGTGCTTGGGGAAGGGTATGGCAATGATAGATCGATCAAATGAATAAGGACACACCTATTCAAACTTGAATGTTTTAGCCTCTCTCCCAACTTTTAGCTGAGAGCATTCTTCATTTCCTCCCATTCATGATTGATTTGTGGGGGAGGATTGTTAATTGTGATTGCACGGTTTCCTTGAACCTGATATGGATCGAATGGTGAATATGGGTGATTCTATGGGGGATATTGTGGTGTTTGATATGATGGTTGCTGGTCAACATATATGGGTTGTTGTGGTAGAAGCTACGGCTGAGGGGAATATTGCAGTGGAGGAGGTGTCGGCGCTTGATAAGATTGTTGCAACTATTGGAAATATGCTTGTATTTTTTGCTGCATTGGATAGGTGGGATGAGCCTATTGTGCACCTATATGGTGTGGAGGATAATGGTTTTGTAGTGGAATTCCCTTAGTGGGAACTTTGAATTTTTGTGGAGGTGGAATGGTTTGTGATGCAGCGAAAGATGGTATGGCTAATTAACTAGCAGAAAGAGTTTGTTGTTGCTGCATGGGTTGGATGAAAGTATTAGCAAATTGTTGTAGTGGTTGTGCCATGAAAGGATTTTCCCCTGCATTTGTGGTTGTGGCTGCTAAGAAACTTGGAGGGTGGACTGCGTAGCTGTAAGGGGGTTGATTTGTTATTGTTGTCCTTGTGATGTGAATGGGTTGGTAACTTGCTACTACGGTTATTGTTGTTGGGATGGTTGTTGAATGGATTGTTGTTGTTGGATAAGTTGTTGGTACTGTTGGATAGGTTACTGTTATTGTTGCTAGATAGGTTGTTTTTGTTGGATTGGTTGTTGTTGGATAGGTTGTTGTTGATGTTGCTGGATAGATTATTGTTGTTGGATTGGTTGCTATTGTTGCTGGAAAGGTTGTTGCTATTGGATTGGTTGATGTTTTTTCTGGATTGGTATTTGGGGTATGACAAAGGGATTGGCGGATGGTTGTTGTATGGGGGGATTTGGGTTGAACAATGTGTGAGGTAGAACTACTGGCATACATTATGATTGCATTGTTGGTGGAGCAGGAAAAGTGTACCCTTGCAGAAATAAGGGTTGGTTATAGGTGTTGGTAGGTGGCATGCCTATGGTGAAGAAAGGCAGAATAGGCATGTAGACTTGGGTGCTTTGATTTTTGTGAATTGGTTTTTGCACTCTGAATAGGCTGAGTGGGATTGGGTGGAATGGTGGTTTGTTGAGTGCTGACCGGTGGTGGTGGAAAGTGTGTGATGAATGTTGGGATTGCTTGTGAAAGAGGAGCGACTGTGGCTTGAGGAGGTGCCTACATAGCGATAGGGGGTATTGTTTGTGCTGTTGATGTTGCATCAGGAGGCAGGGCTCCTGAGGTAGGTGAAGGTGTTGTGTGGATGATGGAAGGTGGAATAGAGGGATGGACTACTTGTGTGATAAGAGTTCCCACTTGTAGGGCACGTTGAAGTGGATCAAAAAAAATTTTTCTAGTGGGATGAGGACATTCCCCTGGAAGTGCCATAGGTCATGTGACAAGTGTGGGTATAATCCAAGGTGGGAGTTGAAGTCCTTGTTGTTGAATGTCCAAGTGTACCTAATTGTTGTTGTGTCCACTCACGGTGTTTACCATGTGGACATGCACTGGATGGTTGATAAATGTTTCCACGGTACTCAGGGTGGGAGTCTCATTAGTGTCTACCCAGATATGTTCAATTTGATCATTAGGCTGAGGTGTATAAGTAACCATGGCATTGGTGTTGTCAGTCACAGGATTAGATGAGCTAGCAACAAGATTAGGGTCCATGTTCTTCCTCTTCTTAGTGGCCCGTGTGATAGGTGGCATGAAATGACTACCCTAAGGGAATATGAGATGCATGATGTAATGCAAAGATGTGCCTAGGAAGCTAAGGGTGATGATGCTAGGACTAGGATGTGTTTAAGATGATGAATATGCTCCTATGTGTTAAGGATGACTTTGGTGCATGTACAGATTAAGGGTTTCTTTCCCTAATATAGGATCAAGTGGATTTGATTATCTACCTAAGAAAAACTTGTGGTCTTTGGCAGATGAGATTCTTTGTTAATGCAAACCAACCTTTTGATCAAGGTGATGAGGTTGCAAAAGACAAAGGGGATAATCCTAAACAATGCTTAGTTTAAGGACATTCAAGGATGGGGTTTGATTAAGATGTAGGTTTTTAGAAACTCAAAAGGGGATGCAATACCAAGTGAGGGATGTGATCAAGGATGCTTTGGATGATGATTAGGATAATTCTAGGATGATTAGGATTGATTTGTTTAATGTAGGATCATGCTAGGATGAGTGTGTGATGTGTTTCTAAAGATGACAACCTAAGGGAGGTCCTAAAATGCAAGCTAAGTGAGCTTAAGAAGAGGAGGAACTTTCATTTGTCATGGTAAACTGACTAGTCATATTGCTCAAATCCAACAAAAGAAGAGTTTAGACAATATTTTCCCATGAAACGAGCAACCTTGTTGTTGTAGATCACTTTTTCATATTCTTCCCATTTAAGAATCTCTTGTTTGATGGAATCAATGATGTGTTGGTACTTGGTAGCCTCTCGGGTCATGTTTTTATATTCTCTTTGCACAGGTGGTAACAAATTTTTTACCTTATGTTTCTTGGAATTGGTCATGTCTTATAAATAGATCTGATCTTGAATGAGCAATTGGAAGTTTTGCAAAAGGTCAAATTTTGAAGATTGGAGCTCATGATAAATCTATAAAAGGACGTCATTTTGATGATTTGGAAAAACTTTAATCTCGTTCTGACTTTCAATAGATTTGTTCCATGGAAAGAACCAATTTCAACATAGTCAAACCAGAAAAGAAAAAGCATGTGTCTGAAAACAATCTAATAAGGGACAAGGAAACCTTGATAGATATGAACATGTGGCAAATTTGAATGTCGGGTATTCCAGTCATGTTTTGGATTTATCAATGTTCTTCAAGCACTCCAAGCATAAAATCTACCTAAGGAATTGGCATAGCATGAAAATACTTGCTCATAAGCTTAGGCACACACACAAGAGCTAATCAAAATATGACTGTCACCAAGCATGCAATAGCTCTATTCATGATGCCATATTATCCAGTTCCAAACACTCAGGGTGGCACAAATGTACGAGGGATATTGGGGAAGTTACTATCTTCCTTGCACAAGCATTATCACCTTTCGAAGGTGTTCTGGGTATCTTCTAAGCCTAGAGTGTTTAGTAAGGTTCTCCATTCAATTGTATCCTTTATGTTTGTGCAAGCACGATTCAGGCATATAGCTCCATAGACCGTCTTGACAGAAGTGGTCACATAAACATGATTGAGACTGCAAGGCCGCACTTAAGTTAGACGAGAGCCAAGTATAAGCTCAAATGCCAACCGACTCCCAAGGCTTTAACCCGAAGGAGTAAATTTGCATAATGTGAGTTAGAATGGTGTGGCTTACACCTCATTCTCACATGGGTCATTCCTGGAAGATTTTTCCCTCAACCGACATGCCCATCTAAAGGATTTAAAGTAAATTGGATTGGCAACAAAAAGGAGTCTAGATTTCTGATTCTCCCACAAGGGGAAAAGAGCATACTCTCCTATCCAGTATCATTTTCTCCACAAGCACACAAGACAAGTTTTTTTCTTTCCCAAAAGATTTAATTATTTAACACAAAGCAAGTGTGTCTAGGTTTTTGATCCTCCCAAAAGGGAAGAGAGCATAATCCCCTAACACTTGCTTTGGATTAGATAATGAAATCTAGCTAATTAGTCTGTGTGCCTAAAAAATATTAACACAAACATGATTATTTGGTCGGTTTTGATTTTGAAGCAACCTGCAAGACAAATGTGATTAGTTTTGAATTTGTGTCTTTAGCAAGTGGTGTTGCAAAACAACTGATTAGTAGTTTCAGTTCTAGCCTTTGACAAGCGTTAAAAACACAAAAACCACTTAACAATTGTTAGCAAATAATAAAACCAATTTGACAAAGCGCAGACGCTAGTTTAGGGTGCAGAATTTGGTTCTGTGTCTTAGCTTAAGAATGATATAATGCAATAAATAGGCTAGAAAACATAGAAAATAGAAAATTCTGTCATACCAGTCGCAGACATCGATTCTTGAAACACAGATGTCGATCGATGATTTTACTGCACTACCATTTGCGCAAATGCTGAAACCTGAATCAACATTTCTACAGATGCTTATGTACCTACAAGTTAACAAAAACACAACAAAACAACAAACAAATTCACTTTTTCCTTCTTCTTAGTCTTTAGTTTGATCAAATTTAGCCATTTTGAGAGTTTTAAAACAATTAAAAGCTAGTGTTTTTTTACAAAGTGATCAAGATTCATTCCCCTACTAAAATTTTAACATTATAACTGCTTGTAAAACTGATTTTTGCTAAAAACCAAAATGCTCAAATATTAAAAAGCAGTGGGAAAACTAAAAATCTTGATAAATAACAGCTGATAATTTGAAAAAATCTCATAATTAACGAGGCTAGGCGGAGATGCCAGTTCAGGTTGCAGATGCTAGTTCTGCGAAGATGCCAAATGACAGTTTAGAGAGAACCGACATTTATGCAGACACCTCTACGTAAAATTCATATGCTGATCCATGTGCTTGGCAAAATTTGAAAGAAAGAAAGAAAAGAATTTAGAAAATTTAGGGACGTGGGTCCCACTAGGCGTGCCAGAATGTAGTATGGTGAAATCTTCAATCTATTGGGAGCAAGCTCAAATATAAAATGTTAGTGGATTAGCATATATAAATCATAGAATGAAAAAGAAACCAACAAGACTCCATCATAACATCAGATTGAGCTTAAAAACAAGTAAATTGCACCCTATTCTACTTATTTTGATTTTCTCTTTTGAATGATTGTAGGTGTGCTCTCTCAAGCACAAAAAATTTAATGGATCCCAATGCAATGCAAGTTTGACAAGCAAGAAGAAAGATTCAAGACCTAGTATGAAGAACTAGTCTCAAATCTTCTTCAAGATGATGTTCTAAGCTATGAAAATGATATGCAAGACAATTGAAATAAACTATCTCTCATTAACCATTAGCCTAGAATGTAACTTCTAAATGTTTTAAGCATGAAAACATGAAAATAGCAATGAAAACATGAAATCTAGAGCTATGTTAGAATAATAACAATGCAAATATGAGAGATGAAAAATGAAGAGGAGAAGGCCTCTATTTATAGATTTTTGGAGGAGGAGAGTAGGGATTGGATGATGTGGCATCTATGTTGCATCCACATAAGAGCCACATAGGCTTGAGGAGATGGCCAATTTTCAGTCAAACTTGGCATTAAATGTTGAGTGGCTCAACATTTCAAAGTGGGAGACAAAGTTGTAAGAAGAATTTAAGAGGAATGGGTGCCCATTTTGGAGAGAATTTCCCCATGTGGGTGAGCATTCCATTACCCTTAAAAAGGTTAGGAATCACCCTTTAAGCATGATCAAAGGATAGTTAGGTGGGTAATATGTTTAGGAAATGAGGTGATGGGAGTAGGGTAGGAATAGGGTAGGCTTAGGGTGGGTCTCTAGGTTGGGTTAATTGGTTCCTAGCTAGGGTTTAGATTATAATTCAAATTAAATTTGAGTAAATCATGGTTTAGAAGAATTAGGAATATGGAGGATTTAATAAATGTAAATTTATTAAAAAGGGAATTTCATGAGACAATTGTATTTAAATGAAATACATTGGAATAGTATTTAAGCTATTGATAAATACTAGCAAATGAAACTATTTAATTGATTAAAATAAATAGTTAGAGGAATAAGAGGGAAAATAATATTAATATTTTTGGACATCTAGACCTTGAATAAAATTTTAATCCATCTACAAAACCTAGGAGGAAATCCAAAAGCCTTGAGCATACCCATGACAAAGGGCCATTCAATCCTATCATACGCTTTTTCAAAATCAAGGAGAATTATAACAACATATTGATTGTAATTTTTTTACCAATGCATACCTTCCCAAGTAGTGACTAGATTTTCAAAGATATACCTACCACCGATGAAGCCTATTTGTGTAACTTATATAATCTTCCTAAGAATCCCTGAAATCCTCTTGGAAAGAGTTTTAGCTAAGATTTTATACGAGATATTTAGTAAGGTGATAGGTCTCCAAATTTTAACCAAGGACCTATCCCTACCTTTGAATAGAAATTTGATAATACCCCTATTAATATTATGCTTGAGAGTTCCTTTTTGGAAAGCCTCTTCATAAAGTTCAATAAATTCCTTCCTGATCCAATCAATATTGGCTTTATAAAATTCTATAGTCAATCCATCTAATCCAGGTGATTTTGAATTAGCCATAAATATTATTTTTCTTAAATTTGAGCTAAGGATATATCCCTTGAGAAGATAGCACAATCTTCCTTAGTTACATTTTTGGGGATCATACTACAACATTGTTCTAATTTCTTAAAGTTCTCCTTTTGATGTTCGGATGTAAAAAGACCTTGAAAAAGTCAAAGAATGCCTTGCAAATATCATCTGGGTTATTGGTAGAAATACCTTGAAGGGATATTTCCTCAATTATTTCCCTCTTTTGTTTTTGTCTGATCAATTGAAAAATAATTAGATCCCTTGTCTCCTCCTTTTAACCAATTAGCTCGGGCTCTAATCCTCTGCCACTTGTACATTTTGTGTTTAATCTTGCTTAATTATGATTTAGTATCCATTAGCTCTTTCTCTATATATTCCTTAAGTACCTTTTCCTATAAATTGACTTTAATATCAATAATTTTAGCTTGGAATGCATCCTCGAGTTTATGCCTATCTTTAGCATGTTTTCCACCCACAAATTGAAAGACTTTCCTCGACATGTTAACCAAAACTTCCCATATATCAATTACAAAGACATGTTGAAAGGTCATCTTGGAGATATATGTGTCCATTTTAATAGCCCCTATATTATACTTATCTTTGAGAAAAGAAGAGTTAAGTTTGAAAATATTGGCTCTCTTATGATGATCAGAGGGGAAACCATTATCATCAAACTAGACAAAAGTAGATATAGGTGAGTGATAAGACATGAGAGTAGGTGTAAAAATGATCACATTTCATGAACCATCAATGGGAAAAGATAAGAAAGAATCATCCACATAAACTCTATCTAACCTACAATATATTCTCTATCTGGCTACTTGATTATTGCACCATGTGAACTAGATTCCTTTTGAGATTCCTCTTGCAATTAGCGTAAAAATAGTGTTCATTACCTTTCCATTCCTTCCTTAAACCACCAATTTTTTCTTCTGTATCTTTTATCGTATTGAAATCCTTGATAATAATCCAATGTAATTTGGGAAGGGAGATGGATATCCAATCCCATAGGCCTTCTCTTTCTCTATAGTCATTAGATGCGTAGATTTTATAGACACAAAAATCTAATCCATTAAACTTGAAGGATACCCATCAGACTTTGTTGTAAGGAGATACACCTTTGAGGGAAATATCATCACTCTACTTATGACCTATAAATTTTGAAACACCCCCTTACCCTGTTCATTATTAGAATAGAGGATTTCATCTTGGTTCCAAATAAATTTGAGAGTATTAGCAACACTAAAACTGGCAAACTTAATTTCTTGTAAACAAATGAGATCTTTCATGCTTAATCTATTACACCAGTCTATTACTACATTCTTTTTGTCTTTCATCTTGAGACCTCTAATGTTACAAATCCCAATGTTAAACTTCATTTAGTAGAATTAGGTTGGTTTCTTTGATTCTATCATACCCTATAAAAACATTTTGGTATCTCCCCATATTTATTTGGAGTATTTCTTAGCAATATTATTCTAGGAGAGAGAATTTATTTATGAAGTTTTTCTTTTTCTTTTCAAACACATCAAAAAAAGGAGGGGAATCATCCATCTTCTAAGCATCTGACATGTTGGCTTCATACACCACTACTTCTTTTTGACTGAATTCCACATTTAGGACATAATCAATGTGGGCGACAACCTTCGCCTACTGAATTTGATTAGGTCTCTCATTAATCATATTGAGGGATAATTGTTGGACATTAAGTCTACCTCAAGCTTCACTACTCATGTGGGTCTCCTTCTCTGCAATAGTATGCTGACCCCCAACCTAGATAACATCAAAGTCCTCATCAAAGAGAGGATTCGCTAGGGAAACCTTATAATTTTTCAAGCATTCCTCACACTTTTCAATTTCTTCCACAATTTCTATATTATTACCAATATTAGATGGGGCTTTCTCCCTGGGAAATTGTTTATCTTGAGATTCTATACTAGGGTTTGCATTATTTCTATTATTTGGACCATTCTTAGCTGAGATACCTATCTGAACAATGTTAGAAGATTCAACATTATTTTTCTTTTTAAACAAAGGGAAGTATTTTTTTATCACAATGTTTCTTCCTCAAAGTCTGTCACATTTTTTCTAGGGATATCAATTTAAATATTGAGAGAAATAAAAACCCTAGCATTTAAATGTGGTAGGATGGCTCAGGGTTCTTTAACCTTAATAAAATTCCCTAGAGACTTAAAATTTGTTCAATAAAAGGCCAAAATTTTGTACAAAGGTTTTTAATTTCTAGATAGTTCGGTGAAGCCATGGTAACCAATTTTTCCATGTCCCCTTTTGGAGACCTTGGAGAAAACCAAAAGAGAGACTGGATGATGTACCAAAAACATTTTTAAAAAAATCTATCTTTCATACTGTGAGACTTAAACACCACAATGAATAGACTTAAACATTATTAATCCACTCATCAAAGAATTTCCTTAAGGGTAAAGTAGTAGTATCCATGCAAGAGAAAAAAATTGCAACATTTTTTAGTCTATTATGTTCACCCCTAATGTCTTTCAACATATCAGAATAGGGAGTAAGAGATATAATTCTGATGGTAGAAGGAGGTTCCTTACCATCTTTTCCCCCTCTAGGATCTCCATGGTCGAGATCCCCTACATCTCCTAGTCCATCTCCATGGGGCCCCACTAATCCTTCTGGTCCCAATCCTATGAGTACCTTGATTCCTCCATCAAACTAAATAGTTGGCGGGCAATCCACACAACCTTCTTCAATAGACACGATCAATTTATATGATGATTTCTCTATTTTATCTTTCTCATGATGAACAATATTACCACAATCTTTGCTGGAAGAAACTGATGCTTTTGAAGCCCTATTTTCACCAACCACATTAATATTTCCCATATGAGAGTGTATTAATGTATTAGGGTTCAAAGCACAGAGTACGTAGAATGAGGGGAGCTGAAGAGACACTCTCCAAGATATAAATTCTAGACAGTAAATACAAAAACACGCTCAATAGAAAGAATAAAACATAAACCACAGTAACGCCTTAAAAAAAAGGACACAAATAATGAATCAAGAGAAAGAGGATGCATGACATAAATGTAGGTGTGCAAAGGAAAGGTGATGTCATTCTTCCCCAGAAAACACCAGATTTCAATCTCTCTTTCAATTTCAATATATATATATATATATATATATATTCTCGGGTATTGTCATGAGTATGATGCCATATGGAGATTTAGAGACACTCGGCGATCCTATGCAACATGAAACATAGGTAAATTTAGACATCTAGTTAAATTTTATTTTAAGTATAGGTATAGAATCTTGTTTAATTAAAGAAACATTTGAATTTATCTTATTTAACAATTTAATACTACAAACATTAAGACCAAATATATTATCAATTAAATTTATTTGAATAATATTATTGATAAGGGAAACAACCATAAGGGCATCATGTTGATCTTTAATTTCCTTAGGAGGACCGTCATTTGAGAAAACACAATTTGAGCTTTGTTACTCGTCACATTCATTCATTCTAATATGAAAGTTATATTATCTTGCCTAGGAGGTGGAATAGTAACATTTATCATGGCTTTTTATAATGCTCCATGATAGGTAGGTGAAGTTTGAAGAAGCTCCAAAGAGGTATCTTAGTAGTAGTAACATGAAGATTTTCTACCAAATCACACTCCTTTCCAAGATTTTGAGGGAGACAAGGTGCATAAGGAAGCCCCGGTTGAGAAGTAGGAAGATGAGGAACAATTGAACTTATAGGTTGTCTATTAGTTCTTGTGTCATAGATGTGGGAAACTACATGATAGTCAGGTTGTTGAGTACCTTTCACCACAATGAATGGATTATTTCAAGTTTTGGGGTATCTTGACAAAAATTTAAAACCACCTTAGGGTTTTTACTACCCAAAAAATTGAAAACATTGACTTGATCAAGCTCTTGATTGTTCATGGGTTTATCACTAGAAGGTCCAAAACATCAAGAAAAGAGGTAATTATATTATCCTCCTTTTCCAAGCTATCCTGATAAGTAGGAACATCTTTATAATGGGTATTAGGAATTTCCATCAATGCTTCATCTCGAAGAGGGATGTAATTTAGATAGGGTAAGGTGATATTAAGAAAGGTATTTATAATGTCATCACCTTGCTTCAAAATATCCTTATAAAGGGGGTATGTCTTCGTAGAAGGAGTAAAATCAAGCATGAATGTGTCATCTCTAAAGGGAGTAGAATAAATATTAACCACAATATTGTATTTTTTTTATCAAGGTTACTTCATGAGGGAGATAATAATCAACATCATTATCTATTGGTTCATCCCAAATAGAGATATCACTGCGAGTAGAAATAACACAAACTTTAGGAGAAGGATAGTCACAATTCATTAAAGCTTCACTCCTAAATGGAGAGTCATGGAAATTAATAGAAGGTAAAGTATCATAAGGGGAATTCTCTAATTTTAGGAAGGCATTCTAATGGGGGAATCACATATCAAGAGAATAGTTAAGATCAATATTCAACACTTCTCCCAAAAGAGAGATTATTGAAAGAAAAGTTAAAAAATTATTGAAGTGATATGTCATCAAGGAGAGGAGGATCCTTAGGAAAGGGATAAAGTGGTAAAAGGGAGGGTAAGCCACTATCACCTTGAGAAAATATATGCATTATAAAACTAATATAAAAGGAAAATATCTATGAAACAACATGATTTTTTTATTTTTTTAAAAAAATTTAATGCAAATGCATAAAATGAAACAATGTAATGCATACAAATCTAAATACACAAAATGTAGAAAAGATATTGGTGCAGGAGCACCTAATCCTACTCCTAATTCAAAAAGAATTCCTATGAAGTCTATGATTTCACACTAAGGTCTTTAGAGGCCTCTAGTCATGCTTAGGATAAGGGTTAGTCTTTGGATCTCATTGTAAGACCATAGTTCCAAGTTGGCATTTTATGAGCCCTTTGTTTAACTAGTGGTAATTTATGATCCAACACCCTAGTCTTAGGTTTTTATATGATTTTATATGTTTGGATCCATTAGGGATCATCAAAATAAGGTTAGGACCAATTTTGGTCGTTAGATTTGCAAAATTTGAAAAAATGGCAAAGTTGCTCTAAAAGTTGTTATGCAACTTTCAAGCAACTTTCTAAAAAGTTGTCAAACATTGTAATTTCAACTCCCAAATGGCTAAATGGTTCAAAATAGTTATTTAAACATTGGGAGTATCCTATATAAGCCCTTATAGGTGGGTGATAGGATAGAAAATGTAATTTGGCTTTTAAAATCAATAAAATAACCACTTTTCTGTAGATTTTTAAGGACATAAAGCTTGTATAGATTGATACGGTCATGGGGGCATGAAAAAGTGATTCAAAAAGTTGTATCTTTGAACCTTCTTCCATTTTATTTTGGTCTCATGGTCTAATCTATCTTATATTGCAAGTTATTGAATTTTTAGTGTGACTGCCTTGGTTTGAGCCTAAAAATCAGCATTCAACTAGGGCTCGAGTGTTTGGGTCGATTCCACCATGGGAAATTTATGCCCCTTGGTGGACTTCATCCTTATTCAATGAATTTTCATATTATGTAGGTTAGAAAGGTGGATATGTAGGAGAGTGGCTTTTCCACAAGAACCTAGGTGTACATCCTATGTGTGCACCAAACAGTGACTTTGGACAGTCACCATAGATTTTAATTGGGCACTCTCCAAGACCTATAACCCCAGATTATAAATTTTCTTTGGTACCCACACATGCCTCCATGCTCAATTTTGGTATTTTCTTAGGGAAAAGAGCACTTGTAGTGCATTTGGGGTCCAATTAGGTCTCTTAGCCCGGTCAAAAAAGTTAGGACAGCAAAGCCTTTTGTTGGTTGTCAATCCTTGGTGCTTGGGTATATTTAGTAAGGCAATAAAGGGTACTGGAATCCATTTTAAACTTAACACCTTCTTTGGGAAACATTTGACTTGTGTCTAAATTTGTCTCTGAAAAAGGCTACAAGCCAAAGCCTAGTTTGTGAAGCACCTAAGTGTTATGGGCTGTTTGTGAGTGAAAGAACCATTGGAACTAAAGATTTTGGACCTAAATAGGCCATGATAGTGATTGTAGGCCACCCCTAGTCTTTGTATCCATTTCATGGGGTTTGAGTACTTATTGTGTTAAGGAGATCTCTTGTGAACTTGTGTTCCTTGGTGCATAGGACCTTGGCAAACCTAGTGATTGGGTTTCCTTGCATTGTAGGGTTGTGATAACCTTCCTTGAGTCCTTTTATATTACCTATGATAGGTATTTATCGCTTTTCCCTTCACCTAGGGTGTTGAAGGATTGGATCTCACCATTTGTCCTCGTGGGTGTTGATCTTTGAAACTTACCCCTTGCCACTTGATTGAAGACTTCCATTGTGTCACTACTACATCAAGTGGTATCAGAGCTATGTATGATCTTGAGAATGAGGAGATTCCTACAAGGGTCACAAATAGTGAGTTGGCAAAGATGGTAAGAGAGAAAAAGGCTGAAAATAAAGCCTTAACCAAGAGGCTTCAAGAACTAGAGAAGAAACTTGATGACAAGGACAAAGATGGGTCTAAAAATGAAGAAGGGGGTGAAGAAGAGGAGGGTGATCCTGATCAACATGTCTTTGTAGAAAAAATAATTCTCATAGATGCCTTGAAATCCATGGGAAGGAGAACCATGGAGGAAAAGATAGACTTGCCGGTCTTCAATGGCAAGATGAATGCAGATTTAGCCTTGGATTGGATAGAGGTTTTAACAACATTCTTTGAATGTGAAGACATCCCTAAAAAGTAGAGGGTAAAGGTGGAAAGATCCAAGTTAAAGGGAGTATCCCTAACTTGGTGGAACTTCATCCAAGCAGAGAGGGTGAAGAATGGGAAGAACATGATCAATTCATGGAATAGGATGATAGCATTGATCAAAGAAACATATGTACTTGAGGACTATGGGATGAAACTCCATAGAAGGAAGCAAAGTCTGAAACAAAAGGACATGGATGTGGGCTCATACACCAAGGAGTTCTTGAAACTATGTATGAAGACCAATATGACTGAAGATGAGGAAGAAAAGCTAGCAAGGTACATGAATGGCTTGAAAGTATCCATTCAAGAAGAGTTAAGTCTACACTACCCTACCACAGTCAATAAGTGCTATCAAATGACACTCAAGGTAGAGGAGAAATGGAAGAGAAAAAAATATTTTGGCAAAGGAAAGAGCAATGATAGTGGGAATATTTTTAGAGGCAAAAACAACTCTTGGAGCAAGGGACAAAGTAGTGGCAGCAGCAGCAAGACCCCTGACCAAGAAGATAAGGAGAATAGTGACTCTAATTCAAGAGGAAACTAAGAGGAAGAAGACCTTTCAATAGAGGAAGGACAAATTCAGGAAGAGGTAATGGACCATTAAAGTGTTTTTATTGCAACCAATTGGGACACCATGCAGGAAGATGCCCTGAGAAGAGAAACAATAACCAAGGTGAGAGGAGAGCACAAATTGTCCAAGAGGATAAGCAAGAAGACAATGCTGATGCTAGAGACTTGGAACCAAAAGAAGGAGTGTGTCTAATGATGAGGTAGGTCTTCCTTCAAGTACCACAAGCCCAAGAGCCTCCACAAAGAAAGAATCTCTTCAAGAAAATGATCAAGTGTCATGGAAAGGTATGCAATCTTCTTATTGATTCTGGTTCAACTGAAAATCTTATATCTTGTGAAATGGTTCAGAAATTAAACCTCTCCAAAATGCCACATCCCTGCCCATATCATGTTTCATGGTTAACAAAAAGCCAACAAACTCTAGTAATAGAACAAGCATGGATTGAGTTCTCAATTTCAGATTTTAAAGACAAAGTCCTTTGTGATGTGGTTGAAATGGATGCTTCACACATCCTTCTAGGGAGGCCCTGGAAATTTGATGTAGATGGCATACACCATTGTAGAAAAAACACCTACTCCATCACTAAAGATGGGAAGACCTTCACAATGAAGCCACTACCAGATAGCAAATCTGAAAAAGAACCCACTGTTATCATTATGGGAGAAAGGAGATGTTAAAAACCTTGAAAGAATTTGATATAGAGCCATTTGTCTTGATCTCAAAGTCCAAAGATAATATCAGGTCTAACCAAATGAGGTCCAAAAACTATTGCAAAAGTATAAAAATGTCACTGTTAGTGACCTGCCCACTAGCCTCCCTCCCATTAGGGACATTAGTCACCAAATAGACCTCATACCAGGCTCATCCCTGCCTAATAAGGCATTATATAAAATGACACTATTGCAGCATATAGAGATTGAAAAATAGGTCACTAAATTGTTGGAAAAAGGGCTCATTCAAAAGAGTCTCAGCCCATGTGCAGTACCATCAGTCTTGGCCCCTAAAAAGGATGGCAAATGGAGGTTATCCACTGATAGTAGGGCCCTAAACAAAATCACAATAAGGTACATATTTCCCATGCCAAGGATTGAAGACCTTTTGGATCAACTTGGAGGTGCTTGCTACTTCACCAAGATAGACTTAAAGTCTAGATACCATCAAATCAAAATCAGACCGGGAGATGAATGGAAGACAAAATTCAAGACTACTAAAGGTTTGTTTGAATGGCTAGTAATGCCTTTTGAATTGAGAAATGCCCCTAGCACTTTAATGAGGCTTATGAATGAGATATTCATTGATTTTATTGGAAAATTTGTTGTTATTTACCTTGATGACATACTAATAATTAGTCATAGAAAGGAGGACCATCTTGATCATGTGGAACAGGTACTAAGAAGACTCCATCAACACAAGTTGGTAATCAACATGGATAAATGCATATTTATGAAGAAGGAACTAGTATTCCTAGGTTTTGTGATTTCACAAGGTACCCTCAAGATGGATCTTGATAAGGTAGATGCAATCATTAATTGGCCTCCACCAAAGAATCAAGGTGATGTAAGAAGCTTTCATGGGCTTGCAACATTTTATAGGAAGTTCATCAAAAATTTTAGTCATGTTTGTGCACCAATGCTTGAAACAATAAAAGGTGGAAAGAAGACTAAGTTTGCATGGACACATGAAGCCAATGATGCATTCCAATACTTGAAGAATAGAGTTGCACAATACCCTATCTTGGTCCTCCCTGATTTCAACAAGGTCTTCACTATGGAGATAGATGCAAGCAACTTGGCTATAGGGGCAATCCTAAGTCAAGAGGGCAAGGCTGTTGCTTTCTTCTTAGAGACATTGAATGAAGCTAAAAGAAAGTACTCCACTTATAATCTAGAGCTCTATGCCATGGTCCAAGACCTCAAGAAATGGAGGCATTATTTGATCCCAAAGGAGTTTGTAGTCTACACTGACAATCATGCATTAAGCTTCCTCAATTCACAAGAAAAACTTTCAGTCAGGCATCTCAAATGGGTAGAGTAATTACAGGCCTATACCTTCAACATTAAGCATAAAAAGGGTGTAGCAAACAAATTTTTTGATGCCCTTAGTAGGATGGTTGGTCTTATTGAAGAATTTCAATTACAAAGTGTAGGAATTGAGTCCCTTGAACACTTGTACCCAGATGACCCTGATTTTGCAGAAGTATATCAGATTTGCACAAAGATGGAGGGCAAATATCACACTGATTTCTCTAAATATATGATTCAGAATGGTCTTCTATTCAAGGGAGCACAACTATGTATACCAAAGAGCTCAATGAGGACAAACATAGTGAGGGAAAAGCATTGTGGTGGCCTAGGAGGTCACTTTGGCATTGATAAGATAATAGACATAGTGAAGAGGAGTTATTTTTGGCCTAAGTTGAACAATGATGTTAAGAAGTTTATAGAGACTTGCACAATCTGCCAACAAGCTAAAGGAATGTCAACAAATTAGGGACTCTACCAACCATTACCAATCCCTTCAAGATGTTGGGAGTCCATATCAATGGATTTTGTAATGGGGCTACCTAAAACCAAACAAGGCTTTGATAGTGTGTTTGTCATAGTGGATAGGTTCAGCAAAATGGTCCATTTTGTGCCATGCAAGAGAACAAATGATGCATCTCATATAGCCCACCTCTTCTTCAAATAAGTAGTTCAAATCCATGGCTTACCTCAAACAATTGTATTAGACAGAGATGTAAATTTTCAAGGGCACTTTTGGAGGACACTCTTCAATAAGTTGGGCACAAATCTCACCTATAGTTCTACCTATCACCCACAGACAAATGGGTAGACTGAGGTAGTAAATAGGTCTTTAGGCAATCTCTTAAGATGCCTAACCAAGAAATACTCACAAAGTTGGGATATAATTCTTCCCCAAGTAGAGTTTGCCTTCAATGACTCCATAAATAGGTCAATTGGAAAAACTCCATTCCAAGCAGTGTATGGTCTGCACCCCAAGGGACCATTGGATCTAATGGAACTCCCCTCTGAAATCAAAATCAGTGCACAAGGCCAAGAATTGGAAGAACTCATCACAAAGGTGCAGCAGAAAGTAAAAGAAACATTGGAAAGATCTAGTTTGAAGTACAAAGAAAATGATGACAAAAAAAGGAGAGAGGTCCACTTCCAAGTAGGAGATAGGGTTTGGGAATTTCTAAGGAAAGAGAGACTACCTAAGGGTAGATACTCCAAGCTTCAAATGAAGAAAGTAGGCCCCTGCAACATACTTAACAAAATTGGTGACAATGCCTATGAGATATCCCTTCCTCCAACTTTGCAGATCTCTCCAATCTTCAACATTGCAGACTTCACACCATATAAAGTTATAGCAGGTTCAAGCAATGAGCAGGGTAAGGACACAAGCATCGAGGATGAAGATTATGTCACTGATCTTCCACAAAGAAAATCGGTGGAGATTGAAGCAATTTTGGACTCCAAACTACTCAAGTAGACCAGATCAAGGAAGTACATGAAATACCTAGTAAAATGGAAGGGCCTACCTAATATTGATGCTACATGGCTCACCGAGGATTAAATACAGCAGCATGGCACTTCGGTTGAGTAGCTACACTCAAGTAGGGACTTGAGTTTTCAAATTCAAGGGGAGTATGGTGCAGGAGAACCTACTCCTACTCCTAATTCAAAAAGCATTCCTATGAAGTCTACGATTTCAAACTAAGGTCTTTAGAGGCCTCTACTCATGTTTAGGATAAGGGTTAGTCTTTGGATCTCATTGTAAGACCATAGTTCCAAGTTGGCATTTTATGAGCCCTTGGTTTAACTAGTGGTCATTTATGATCCAAAAACCTAGTCTTAGGTTTTTATATGATTTTATATGTTTGGATCCATTAGGGATCATCAAAATAAGGTTAGTACCAATTTTGGTTGTTAGATTTGCAAAATCTGAAAAATTGGCAAAGTTGCTCTAAAAGTTGCTATGCAACTTTCAAGCAACTTTCTAAAAAGTTGTCAAAAATTGTAATTTCAACTCCCAAATGGCTAAATGGTTCAAAATAGTTATGTAACCATTTTTATTATCCTATATAAGTTCTTACAGGTAGGTGATAGGATAGACAATGTAATTTGGCTTTTAAAATCAATAAAATAACCACTTTTCTGTAGATTTTTAAGGACATAAAGCTTGTACGGACTGGTATGGTCATGGGGGAATAAAAAAATGATCCCAAAAGTTTTATCTTTGAACCTTATTCCATTTTATTTTGGTCTCATGCTCTAATCTATCTTAGATTGCAATTTTTCAAATTTTTAGTGTGACTGCCTTGGTTTGAGCCTAAAAATCAGCATTCAACTAGGGCTCGAGTGTTTGGGTCGATTCCACCATGGAAAATTGATGCCCCTTTGTGGAATTCATCCTTATTCAATGAATTTTAATATTATGTAGGTTAGAAAGGTGGATATGCAGGAGAGTGGATTTGCCACAAGAACCTAGGTGTACATCCTATGTGTGCACCAAATAGTGACTTAGGACAGTCACCATAGATTTTGATTGGGGCCTCTCCAAGACCTATAACCCCGAATTCTGACTTTTCTTGGGTACCCACACATTCCTCCATTCTTAGTTTTGGTATTGGCTTAGGGAAAAGAGCACTTGTAGTCATTTGGGGTCCAACTAGATCTCTTAGCCCGGTCAAAAAAGTTAGGACAACAAAGCCTTATGTTGTTTTCCAATCCTTGGTGCTTGGGTATGTTTAGTAAGACCATAAAGGGTACTGGAATACCTGATCAACTTAACACCTTCTTTGGGAAACATTTGACTTGTGTTTAAATTTGTCTCTGAAAAAGGCTACAAGCCAAAGCCTAGTTTGTGAAGCACCTAAGTGTTATGGGCTGCTTGTGAGTGAAAGAACCATTGGAACTAAAGAGTTTGGACCTAAATAGGCCATGACAGTGATTGTAGGACACCCCTGGTCTTTGTATCCATTTCATGGGGTTTGAGTACTTATTGTGTTAAGGAGATCTCTTGTGAACTTGTGTTCCTTGGTGCATACGACCTTGGCAAACCTAGTGATTGGGTTTCCTTGCATTGTAGGGTTGTGATAACCTTCTTTGAGTCCTTTTGTATTACCTATGATATGTATTGAGAACTTTTCCCTTCACCTAGGGTGTTGAAGGATTGGATCTCACCATTTGTCCTCTTGGGTGTTGATCTTTGAAACTTACCCCTTGCCACTTGATTGAAGAATTCTGTTGTGTCACTTTTACATCAGATATGATAGAAAAAATTCATACAAATGAGATCTAAACACCAAATCAATGTCTAAATTTCATGCAAGGAGGATCTAACCACCAAAATCAAAAGCATGTAGGAAGATTCAGGTTCACCAAAATGTACAATAGGTGAACCTATAAGCACATAAAGGGAATCTAACACCAAAATAAAAATGAAATTATAATGAGTCATGCTCACCAAAATGTAAATTATAAAAAATGGGATCATTTAAAAGGGTTAATTTACTCAATTCATATGGCACATTGGAATACAAAACCACCCCAAGACAAATATGATTACCACCACTTCAAAGAAGCCAATGGAATACCTGTTCTTGAAGGGTTTTTATTATTTTATTTCTTAGAATTGATAAAGAGAGGAATGATACTGATATGTAAGTGACTAAATAAGAGCATATCTAATCTAATCAAACTAAAAAGATGATGTAAAAGAGAATAATGATGAATTTGAAAGCACCTAGAAATAAAATAGGGGAAGTAAAATTTCCAATGCAAATACCCGGCTGTCAGAATATTGGATTGACATGTAACTGTAGATCTGGGACCTAAATATTGTAAAGAGAGTCTCAGCCAAATTTGAGCTGCGAATTCAAGGGACAAGCCAAAACTCATCCTATGCCTAGGGAGAGATCGCCAATGACATCCTTACACAATGATTTTAGTTGAATTTTTTAGGGTCTCTTTAACTGTGTCTAATCTTCCCAATTTTGACTGACTAGCTTTATAACCTGTTCTTGCACACAAAAAATGGGGAAAAGGTTGGCTAAAGGGGTTTTTCGTAGTCAAACCCTTTTTTAGGAATCAATCTTGAAAATGAAAGGAAATTGCATAAAGAAAGATGAAATAAAAATTAGATCTGAATTATAAATCACCTTATACCTAGATGACGTAATGCCTCTTTGGATGTGATCACAAATTTTGATGTAATATCTTGATCCAAAAGGAAATCATGAAATAAATGCCTTGAATTATGGATATTGTAGTTTTCCAACAATGCTTGATGAAGAAGAAAGAAGAGTGCTTTGAAAGATTAGAGACATTGAAGCTCAATTATAGAAGATATCTTGAACTATAATTGCTTGATTGATCATGAATGCTTGAAAATTTGATAGTGAATTCTTGCACTTGATAATGGACACCAAAATGAGGAGAGATGGGGGTTTTATATCCTCAATCTATCATTTTAGGGGGATAAAATTAAGCAGGCTGACCATGGGTCTAGATTTCCCACCAAATGTTGAACAACTAAGAGGTGGGGGGGGTTGAATAAATTATTAACAAAAAAATTTGTTCACTTATGTTAATATGATAAATACTTAAACCAATAAGAAAATTGTTACTGATAAAAAATAAAAGCACAAAACTATTAACACAATGAACACCATAATCTACGTGGAAACCAAAACTAGGAAAAACCATGGAGAAACTAATTCTCATGAAATAAATAGTGATTAAGGTGACATTGGTTAAGGTGATTTGTACACCAGATTACTAACAGTTGGGATAACTATTCATAAATAAGAAAGGATAACTATCGATACAAATAGGCTCACTACCAAAATAGACTCACTACCAAAATATAAGAAATGAAATTTAAATCCAACACTAAAGTCACTATCACTGATATTTTTGTAGTATGAGGAATCCTTCAATATGTTGGGAGCAAGCTCAAACATGCAAACATTAGTGGGTTAGCGCATAAATAATTTCAAAACCATGTAAAAGAACAAGAAAGCAACAAAGAATACCAAATAACATTAGATAGAGCTTAAAAATAAGTAAGAATGCACCCTATTCTACTCATTTTGATTTTCTCTTTTAGATTGTATGTAGGTGTGTTCTCTCAAACACACAAAATGCTATGGATCCCAATGCAATGCAAGATTGTCAAACAAGAAGAAAGATTCAAGAGCTAGTATGAAGAACTAGTCTCAAATCTTCTTCAAGATGATGATATTCTAAGCTA
>MU226733.1:1947171-1967741 GCA_018584345.1 Thuja plicata
TGGATCCCAATGCAATGCAAGATTGTCAAACAAGAAGAAAGATTCAAGAGCTAGTATGAAGAACTAGTCTCAAATCTTCTTCAAGATGATGATATTCTAAGCTAGTTATGAAGATGATATGCATATACTATATAGAAAATAAGATTCATTCACCAATTTGAAACCTAGCATGTGATTTCTAAGTGACTTAAGCATGGAAAGCATAAAAACTAGAAACTAAGAACATTAGCATGAAAATGACTATAAATTCTAAAGCAATTCTAGCATAATAACAATGCACAATTAGAGATGAAAATATGAGAGGAGAAGGCCTCTATTTATAGAGTTTTTGGAGAGAGGAAGAGGCTTGGATGAAATGGAACCTATGTGGCATCAACATAAGAGCCACATAAGAGACACATGGACTTGAAAAGATGGCCAATTTTGAGTCAAAATTGGCATTAATATTGAGTAGCTCAATATTTCAAAAGGGGAGACAAAGTTGTAAGAAGGAATTAAAGAGGAATGGGTGCCCATTTTGGAGAGAAATTCCCCATGTGGGTGAGCATCCCATTAGCCTTAAAAAGGTTAGGAATCACCTATTAAGCATGGTTAAAGGATAGTTAGGTGGGGAAGTATACTTAGGAAATGAGGTGATGGGAGTAGGGTAGGAATAGGGTAGGCTTTAGGGTAGGATTAATAGGTTACTAGCTAGGGTTTAGATTATAATCCAAATTGAATTTGAATAAATCATGCGTTAGAAGAATTAGGAATATGGAGGATTTAATAAATATAAATTTATTAAAAGGGGATTTTGTGGAGGAAAATGTATTTAAATAAAATACATTAGAATAGTATTTAAACTATTGACAAATGAAACTATTTAATTGATTGAATTAAATAGTTAGAGAAATAATAGGGAAAATAATATTAATAATAATATTAATATTTTTGAAGGTCTACATTTTTCCCCTCTTTGACGTGGCATCGCAAGTGACGTTTCATCAAAGACAAGAAAATGAGTTGCCCTAGAGGAAGAGGGTTTCTAGGAGTCATGCTGAAGCAACGACGGTACGAGGTTGTGCCCCCAAGAAAAGAACACAATGAAGATGACATGGAATTTTCTCAAAAAAAGGATGCAAAGGGAGAGAGGAAAGGAATGAGGGAATAAAGAGAATCCTTCTGAAATGCAATTAAGAATGTAGCTAAGAATGCAAATGCAAATGAGATTAAATGCAGCTAATGAGCATTAGGGATCCATTTGTGTGTAAAAGTGTGGAGAGCACATCCACTTTTGATATTGCAATAGGAGGTATGCATCAGGTGTTAGAAAACATAGATGACAAGATTCTTTTGCATGGACTTGATGCTCAAACAAAAGCACACTGCAAAAGACACATGTATCAGTAACGACTAGTCACAATGCACCAAGATATAGTAGATTGAGGTAGTGGTGAGTAGGTGTAAACTGACACAAAAAGATAAAATCAATAAAGAAGGCCTCATGACCAAGTAGTCATTCAGTCCAAAGTTCTTTCCATGAACATGATTGATGTGATGAAGGATTTGATAAGTTGATGCCAGAAGGATGCATCCTGACGGGAAGAGATTGGATTTGATGTGATTAAAAGATATTTGCTGGCAAAAGTTGTTAATAGGATGGGGAGAAGGACAGTTGGTCACAAAATTGATTGGGTGAAAAATAGTGTTGCAGTCGCATGAGTTGAAACATGGCTAAAAACTAAGATCTGGAACAATGCAGAAATAATAAAGTGTTTATTGCATGATTTTTGAGAATATTTGATGTTTTTGGAGTTTGTGGAATTGTTTGAATTTTTTGGATTTTTCACAAATTTTAAATTTTTTTGAGATTTTTATGCGTATTTCAGCTTTACAACAGGTCGATATATACAAAAATATACACAGGGGTAGGAAAATGGTGGTGGGAATTTTTTTTTTGGAGAAAATAGGGGCTATAAGACGGGCTTAGGGTTTAAAGAAGGTCATTTGTGAATAGTGAATAGTGAAAATTTGAGCTCTGGAGTGAAACGATGGCCGACAAGAGGATGAAGGGGCAGCTTGGAGAGCATGTGTGCACACATGGGAGGCCTGCCGATCAATCGGTACTAGTGAATGGGCTATTCGAGACCTCACATTTATTGTTATTAATGTTATTTAATTCTTTTGGGGGTAGATGGGGCATTCATGAGGGGAAAAATGAATTTCAGACCAGAGACAGATTCTCAAACCGACATCTGCAAGGACGCCGATCCCTAGATCGACATCTTCGCAAATGCCGATCTCTGGATTTGCGTCTCTAGAGATGACAGTGCTAGACTGGTGTCTTCAAAGATGCCGAATCTAGACCCATAACTTTGAAGACGCCGGTCTGTGAGAAAGCATGTTAGAGACGCTGGTGCATGGACCAACATTTTTGGTTGAACTGGCGTCTGCTCCTAAAAGGGAAAATGCCGAGAAGGAGGGAAATGGGGAGACCCGGCGGGGGCCAGGGATGGGTCAGCATAAGACCTAGGGACAAGATGCCCCACTTTGGGAAGGGTTAGACTAGGACTAGAAGAAAACATGACTGACATGGTGGATTATCAAATTCTTGCAGGAGTAGTTCCCACCATTGGGATCGCAAGAGCTTTGGTCTCCTACTATGGAGTTGGAGTCGTAACTGACAGAGGATGAATAGGGCCTATTAGCGGTAGTTGGGTTAGACTATGTGCCTTATTGGCCTAGGCTATGGGTGCACAATGGTATGATGACCACACTGATCGAGTGGTGGCACAGTGACACCACCACCTTTCATTTGCCTACTAGAGAGGTGACCATTACTCTAGAGGATGTTTGGTGTATTCTACAGATACCTATCCGAGGGGTGATTCCTCGATATAGGTTGGAGGATAGTGACCACTATATGGAGATTGCATTCAGGCGGTCGATGAGGCAGATTCCCACATACCAGACCTGGATGCCCTAGCAGCCAGCAGTTGACAGGAGATTAAGGCGGATAGCTCTATATATTGTGGGAATGATCAGGGGATGCATGTTAGCAGATCTGGTAGGACATGGTTTTGGTATGGGCTAGTCATGGGTGTTAACTTAGATGTTGGAGGAGGGGACCTCTTATTACTGTGGGTATGTTGTCCTAGGACAGCTATACTATGATCTACACATGGCTGCATACCGTGAGGCACACAACATGGGTACTGGGGTGACTTTGATGTTAGTGTGGGCCTAGGAACACATTGTAGTGTTTCGATCGATGAGGGTCAGGGAGTCACATTAGCCTGGGGATCCCTATGCCTACAGATATAGGATCCCTTTGAGATACACCTCCGTCGGCCAGACTAGATATTGGCGATAACTTCTAGATGAGGTACAAATTTTCTACTAGACCCCATACAGGCTATGCAAGCCATGGGGGGCTATGGACTGGGTGGCAGGGGTGGAGGATGGGTTTGAGGACTTTTTATACCCCTCATATGTTCAGACTAATTTCTTTCTACTAGGGAGGACCATCTACTAGATAGAGAGGTATAGACCATCCAGGGTCATGCGGCAGTTTGGGCTACAACAGGGAGTGGTGGCAGAGGATACCTTACATCCTCATGTCACCAGGGAGGTAGGGACATGGGGGAGGTACACAGATGCTCTCACAGTGAGGGAATTCTAGAGGGATATGGTATGGTTAGACTTTGTGGCATGGCTAGACATCACAGATGTAGGGATGACCCCAGAGTATGCAGCATGGTGGGTTGCTCACACACTAGTGAGACTGACTGATCAGAGGTGGCTGCTCATGAGCAGCCGATAGGGGACCTAGACATGGATGATGGTATAGAGATCGGGGATGCCCCAGAGACCTTGGTAGCGGGTCAGAGGAGGAGGCTGCACAGATGAGTGAGACCTCAGACTGAGGCATAGGTACAGGATCAAGGGCTGTAGGGGCCCCCACCAGCACAGGGATAGGATCAGGTATAGGTATAGGTGTAGGCGTAGGCACCACTAGTGCCACCATAGGTATAGGGGCCACAGGGGCCACCCACAGGGTACATAGCATAGGAAACCTACGATATTGTCATTGCAGAGTGAGGCAGTATTCAAAGAGAGTGCACCAGACTGTGAGGTTTATTAGATATGGTGGTGGTGTTTAACGCGAGTCTTGCATGCAGAGATTTCCCAGATACAGGGATTATTAATGACAGAGTTAGCACGGGCTGATTGGGTAGAGGGTGCACTAGACACCTTACAGGGTCGGGTGGACTCAGGCGAGTTTGAGATGGTGGACCTGACACAAGATGCGAGAGAGCTATGTACCGAGATAGATACACTCACGGGCCAGCTAGATATGCTGACCCTACAGATGGAGTAGGCTACAAAGCAGATTTCTGCATTGACCTTAGAGAGGGATGTAGCACTACGACAAGCAGAGGTATACAAGGCTGAGTGTGACATTGCTAGGCAGGCAGCGGTAGCTGGTGGGGTTGGACAATTGGTGGCCGAGGCATTCATAGCTCATATAGATATGAACAGGGCAGGCAGGGAGGCATCCCATTATAGAGCACTACATCATCAGCTAGTTCATGAGGGACAGAGACAAGACTACTCAGAGAGGTCACATTCTCAAAGCACAGTGCAAACTTTAGTGTCACAAGCATCAGTGGGGATGCCACCATGTCCACCACCAGGGCAAGGAGGTGGGTCATCACAGCCACCAGTATGATTCCTCAGAGGATCAGATGACACACAGTTTTGCATTTTTGGAGATTATACATGTATATTGGCATCGAGGTGCACTTGATGTATTTTATTGACAGACATTGATATATATATATATATATATATATATATGATGAGGAAACTATTGATGCTTATGATTTATGATCTATATGATGTGTTGATGCATACGACTATATGATTACAGACATTTGATGCTTGCAGGATGTGATGTATATAAATGACCTGATTATGTATATATGATGTATGACTTATGTAGGATGGATGATGCAGATATATATATATGATTTACTAATGTGTGTGGATGCAAGATGTGATGATGCTTATATATATAATGTACTGACGTGTGTGGATGTAGGATGTGATGTGTTTTTATGATATATATATATATATATATGCTGATGTTGTATGAATATTTATATGAATGTCAAATGAATCTAAATGATATTTTAACAAATGCAAGAATAAAATGAATCTAAATGAATTGATTGTGCAAGAGGTATATGAATCTAAATGTTGTAAAAATGTGAGATGAACCTAAATGGGTGAACTATGCAAGATGAATTAACAATGCAAGATAATGAACCTAAAATGGATGAGCAATGCAAGATGAATTAAAATGAATGTGTAAATGAGTGAACAATGGAATCTAAATGAATATAAAGATTAAAATGACTTAATTATGCAAGATGTACATGTTTTTAACAATGCAAGACTAAAATGAATCTAAAATGGATTAACAATGCAAGCTAAAATGAATCTGAAATGGATTAACGATGCAAGCTAAACTGAATCTAAAATGGATTTAACAATGCAAGATGATAAAATGAATCTAAAATGAATTTAACAATGCAAGCTGATAAAATGAATCTAAAATGAATTTTAACAAAGCAAGATGATAAAATGAATACTAACTATTGACATGATGATTAATGCAATTTAATAATGAATAATGTGACCTGAATGATGGATCTAAATGCAATCTAATGATGAATGTAATGAGTCTAATGAATCTAAAACAATGAATAATGTAACTAAATCTCAAATGAAGGATGATAGATGTAATGGGTGCAATGGGACTCACCTATATTTTTTGTGTGTGTCACAATCAATTGATAAACCAGACGAGTGGACTATGGAGGATCAGGCAGGGAATGTTAGTAGGATGATGACTTAGGATGTTAGCATGATGGTGAGAATATGGAATGAGTCATGAATGTACAAGGATCAAACCGAGTGATTAATTACAAGCGATTAGTTATAGTGATTATGTACAAGGTTGCTGACAAGATTTGATTAGATCATGTTATTCGTCTTGATGCGCGTGATAGTTGCGCGTGCTGATTGATTAGTTCAAGAGGAGAAATACATCCTATGAGAACCCAAAGATGATGATGATCTAGATTTAAGTTGACAAGAGGAAGGATACATCCTCAATACTCATTTCCAGAAAGATGGGACTTACCAAGTTCATTGATCAAATGCGCACTACAAGCAAACTGTAGAACCAACGTAGGATCTTACAAGATGAAAATCAAGACATGAGAAATATATAGGAATAACGCTCAGAGTTTTGGGATAGTACAACATATGGACAAAAATATACAAGATTATGTGTATAAAAGCTCAGTGTACGAGATAGGGAGATCATTGTGGACCAGTGCATATGATATGTGAACACCTAGGGAATATAGGGAATATGGAGATTAGTGGAGATGTGGTGCTGGTGATAGAAGGAAACAAGATTTCGAGAGATAATGGAATGGTCCACTATGTGTGATGCCCATTTCCAGGTTTTCATCACCCATACTTGTCCAAGGCGCCTGATTACCATTTTTTCACCATTGGATGAAAGTTTTTCTCTTTATTTTTCTTTTTGATTTCTTTGGATCTTTTTTATATTGCCCAAGTGCCTGTTTACTAGGTTTTCACTGGGACAACCATTTTTCAGCTTCATTTTTCTACTTTTTAGAGATTTTTTCAGGACTGTTTTACATTGTTTTTGTGATTTTTTTAGGACTTTTTATACTTTTTATGGATTTTCTCAGATAACTCAAATGAACCACCAGCTGTCAGGCATAGAAGCACATGAGATGAATGATGTTGAGAGGATAATTCAATGGTTCTCCTTAAGGAGTGGAGAGTTGAGATGCCCAATAACCGAAGCATGCAGTGACAACGTATGGGCCTTGCCAAGTGACTTCAAACTTGCCTTTCTTTTCCCAATCAGTACCCACTTTTTGATTTTATTTTAGCACAAGGTCCCCTACCTGGAATTGGCATGGGTGGACCTTCTTGTTATAGTTATGCTTGAGTCTATTTTGGTAAACAATCAAGAGATCATAAGCTTGCTGGTGCTTTCCATCTAGGAGATCCAGCTGTGCGAGTCATGCTACCCAGTAATCTTCATCATCAATTAGGCCTCTTAGTGATACTCAGAGGGAAGGTATTTTAACCTCAATTGGTAAGAATGCTTTAGCATTGTAGACTAGAGAGTAGGGAGTAGTACCAGTAGAAGTACAGTAGGAAGTGCGGTATGCATAGAGGGAAGGATTGATTTGGAGATGCCAATCACGACCAGTATCATTAACAACTTTCTTTAGGATTTTGAGGATGGTTTTATTAGTTGCCTCAGCTTGGTCGTTACCTTGTGGGAAATATGGACTAGAGAAATGGTGGTGGATATAGAGGCAAGCATAGAGATCACTGACGTATTGATTTTCAAATGGTGTACCGTGATCTATGAAGATGGTGGAGGGTATGCCGAAGTGGAAAACAATGTGGTAGAGGATGAATTTGGATATCTAGACAGCAGTAGTGAGTGTGAGCAGAATTGCTTTGATCCACTTTGTGAAGTACTCCATAGCTATGATTATGTACTTATGGCCTTCAAAAGAGGGGATTAATCTTACCAATGAGGTCAAAACCCCAACAAGAGAAGGGCCAAGGAGGCGCAATAGGTCTGAGGTCCTGACCAGGAGCATGGATCAAATTAGCATGTTGTTGACAAGGTAGGCACTTTTTGATGAACTCACAAGCATCATGTTCCATTGTAGGCCAATAGTACCCTATACGTAGAAGTTGCTTGGCTAGGATCATGCCACTCATGTGGACACTGCAGATTATAGCAAGTACCTCTTGTAAATCCTGGGCAACTTCATTTTCATATAGACATCTAGAGAGCATGTTGTGATAACCTTGACGATAAAGGGTGTTGGCTATGAGGGTGTAATGGGATGCTCTGTGGATAAAGTTTTGGCATTGGTTTGCAGTGAGATGAGGAGATATGATACCATTTTGTAGGTAAGCTTGGATATCATGGTACCATGGGGACTGGGGGCCAACCAAGACACATATGCTATTCGATTCATCATTCTCACAAGCAGGAGCATGTAATTGCTCAACTAAGAATTCATATTGCATAGAATTGTGAGGAATCTTGAGAAGGGAGCCAATTGTGGCCATTGCGTCAGCAAATTTATTCTGTAAATGTGGTACTTGTGTTATCTACAATTGGAGGAAGTGTTCTTTCAGCTTGTCAACCATCAGCTTATATGGCATCATTTTGTCATCTTTGGTTTGATACTCATCCAAGACTTGTTTGATGATGAGTTGGGAGTTTCCAAAGACCTGGATGTCTGTGATGTTCCATTCTATGGCCATGCAGAGACCTGCAATTAGTGCTTCATATTCTGCAATGTTGTTTGTCTAGGGAAATCCCAATTTGAATGACATGGGGATGTAATCACCTTGAGGTGTGACAAAAAGTATTCCTGCCCTTGTGCCATGAGCTATGTAGGATCCATCAAAGTAAATTTTCCATGTTGGTTGTTCTTCTATCATGTACAAATGCTCATCTGGAAATTCTGTGACCAAAGGATATACATCTACCAATGGTGCTTCGGCTAGCTGATCAGCAATGACTTTCCCTTTAATGGATTTTCTGTCGACATACTGAATATCAAATTCACTTAGCAACATAACCCATTTTTCCATTCGACCTGTAAGTGTAGTCCTAAAGAGTAGGTACTTGAGAGGATCCAGCTTTGAAATGAGCTTGGTTGTGTGACTAAGCATGTAGTGGTGAATTTTTTGAGTGGCGAAGACCACTGTTAGGCATGATTTTTCCATAGGAGAATAATTGAGCTCATAACCCACTAAGGTTTGACTGATATAATAAATGGCTCTTTCTTTGCCTTTTTCATTCAATTGAGCAAGGAGCATGCCCAGTGTTGTGGTAGTAGCAAAAATGTATAGGATGAGTGGTCAACCAGGTATAGGTGGTACTAAGATGGGTGGATTAGCCAAGTATTCTTTGATTTTATCGAAACTCTTCTGACATTGAGGATCCTAGTTAAATGTGTTGTCTTTGCACAGGAGATGAGTGAATGGTTGGCACTTGTCTGCTAGTTGAGAGATGAAATGGCACACAGATTGTAGCTTTCCTTGGAGGCTGCATAGCTATCAGAGTATTTTTGGTGGAGGCATCTCTATGATAGCTTGTAATTTCTTTGGATACTCGTAGGGATGGTAGTTCAACCTCAATTGGTAAGACTGCTTCAACACTATAGAATAGGGAATAGGAAGTAGTGCCAGTAGGAGTATGGTAGGAAGTGAAATATGCCTAGAGTGCAGAATTGATCTAGAGATGCCAGTCATGACCAGTATCATTGACAACTTTCTTAAGTATTTTGAGGAGGGTTTTATTAGTTGCCTCAGTTTGGTCATTACCTTGAGGGAAATATGGACTGGAGAAATAGTGATGGATATGGAGGCGAGCACAGAGATCACTGACGTATTGATTTTAAAATGGTGTACCATGATCTATGAAGATGGTGGAGGGTATGTCAAAGTGGCAGGTAATGTGATAGAGGATGAATTTGGATATCTGGACACCTGTAGTGAGAGTGAGCATAATTTCTTCAACCCACTTTGTAAAGTACTCCATTGCTGTAATTATGTATGTGTGACCTTCAGAAGAGAGGGAGTAATCTTACCAATGAGGTCAAAACCCCAACAAGAAAAGGGCTAAGGAGGCGTAATAGGTCTGAGGTACTAGGAAGGAGCATGGATTAGATTGGCATGATGTTGGCAAGGTAAACACTTCTTGACAAACTCACAAGCATCATGTTCCATTGTAGGCCAATAGTACCCTGTACATAGAAGTTTCTTGGCTAGGACCATGCCACTTGTGTGGGCACCATAGATTCTAGCATGTACCTCTTGTAAAGCCTGGGTGGCTTCATTTTCATCTAGACACCTAGAGAGCACATTGTGATAACCTTGACGATAAAGGGTGTTAGCTACGAGGGTGTAACGGGAAGCTCTACAAATAAAGTTTTGGAATTGGGTTGCAGTGAGATGAGGAGATATGATACAATTTTGTAGGTAATATTGGATATTGTGGTACCATAGGGACTGGGGACCAACCAAGACACATACATGATTTGATTCATTGTTCTCATAAGTAGGACCATGAAGTTTCTCAACTAAGAATTTGTATTGCGTAGACTCTTGAGGAATCTCTAGGAGGGAGCCAATTGTGTCCATTGCATCAGCAACTTTGTTTTGCAAGGGTGGTACCTATGTTATCTACAAGTGGAGGAAATATTCTTTCATCTTGTCAACCATCTAATTATATGGCATAAATTTGTCTTCTTTGGTTTGATACTCATCGAGAATTTGTTTGATGATGAGTTGGGAATACTAAAGAAATTTAGAGTTGTGATGTTCCATTCTATAGCCATGCAGAGTCCTACTATTAGTGCCTCATATTCTGAAATGTTGTTTCTGCAGGGAAATCCCAATTTGAATGACATAGGGATGTAATCACCTTAAGGGGTGACAAAAAGTATTCCTACCCCTACACCATGAGCTGTGTAGAACCCATCAAAGTAGATTTTCCAATTAGGTTGTTCTTCTATCATGTAAAAATGCTCATCTAGAAATTTTGTGACCAAAGGATATGTGTCTACCAATGGTGCTTCTTTTAGTTGATCAGCGATGACTTCCCTTTAATGGCTTTTCTATCTACATATTGAATATCAAACTCGCTTAGCAACATAACCCATTTTTCTATTTGATATGTGAGCGTAGTCCTGAAGAGTAGATACTTGAGAGTATCCACCTTTGGAATGAGCTTGGTTGTATGACTAAGCATATAGTGGTGAAGTTCTTGAGTGGTGAAGACCACTGCCAGACATGATTTTTCCATAGGTGAATAGTTGAGCTCATAACCCACTAAGGTTTGACTAATGTAATAAATAGCTCTTTCTTTACCTTCATCATCCAACTGAGTGAGGAGTGCCCCCAGTGTTGTGGTAGTAGTAGAAATATATAGGATGAGTGGTCGACCAGGTATAGGTGGTCCCAAGATGGGTGGATTAGCCAAGTATTCTTTGATTTTGTCAAAACTCTTCTGACACTGAGGATCCCACTTGAATGTGTTATCTTTTTGCAGGAGATGAGTGAATGGTTGACACTTGTCTTCTAGTTGAGAGATAAAATGTCACATAGATTGTAACTTTCCTTGGAGATTGCCTAGTTGTAATAGTGTTTTTGGTGGAGGAATTTCTATGATAGCTTGCACCTTCTTTGGATCTATTTCAATGCCTTGTCTGGATACAATGAACCCAAGGAGTTTGCCTGATGTGACCCCAAAGACACACTTCTTAGGGTTGAGCATTAAGTAGTAGTGTCCAATTCTATCAAAGACACACTCACAAACATTGAGGTGATCTTCCCTCTTAACTAATTTTGCAAAGATATCATTGACATGGTCTTCAAGAATTTTGTGTATCATGTCATGGAAAGTGACAGTCATGGCCAGTTGATAGGTTTCCCTGGCATTTTTCAAGCCAAAAGGCATCATGTTATAGCAGAAGGTGCCCCAGGGGGTTGTGAATGTTGTCTTATGTTGATCTTATTTTGCAATGTGGATGTGATTATATCTAGAAAAGTTGTCCATGAGTGACAACATCTGATGTCCAGCTGTGAGATCCACAATCATGTCTATGTTTGGGAAGGGGAAATCATCCTTGGGATATGCCTTATTAAGATCTCTGGCATCTGTACATATCCTAATTGATTTATTAGGCTTAGAGATGGGCACAATATTAGAGATCTAGTCAGAATAGTCAATAGGGTGGATGATCTTGGCTTGGAGTAATATTTCTTGCTCCGATTTGACAAGTAGTGCCACTTTAGGGTGCATCTTTCTGATCTTTTGCTTGACAGGTTTGATGTTTGGGTCCACTGGTAGATGGTGAACCACCAAGTTGGGATCTAACCCTAACATGTGGGAGTAAGACCATATGAAATTGTTGACGGATTGCTTTAATAAAGTGACAAGATCACTTTCTTCTACTTCAGTCAGAGATGCTGCTATGTATGTGATGGTAGGATTTTCTTTGGTACCCAGATTGACAGGTTTTGCTTCTTCAATGAGAATTGATGACTATTCATGTTGTAATCTCAGATAAGAGGAAGAGGAGAATCTTCATCCTTTGGCACCTCAGAGAGGCTTTCACCAGGGGATACACCCTTTGTTTTTACTTTTTTATGATCAGATAGCGCCCCAGAGGGGTTTTCACTAGGGGATAGAATTTTCTCTTTTTTATTTTTGTTTTCTGTGTCATTTTTGTAGCTAAAGTTCTCTTCCCCAACGTATGCCATTGGGTCCAGTTTGTAGACATATGCTAAGTCTTGCCCCCATTTACTACTTTTCTCAGTTGCTCCCATAAAGCTTAGGAGCACGTCCTCACTTTGGAACTCATCAACATATACGACACTTGGTTGGTCCCAGTCTATGAGTTTAGGATAGCGGAGGGGAAGGTCAATGAAGATGATGGAAAGTTGTTGTAGGAAAACATTTCCTAGGAAGGTTTCATCATCAAAAACATTGTCATAAGCTCTCACAAATTTCTCTTGTAGGATATCTTTGATGTCAGTGATTTTGCCTAGGGATGGACAAGAGGAATAGTTGATGAACTCATTGGTGCCCCTATTCATGTCAGAGCCCATGCCAAGGCCCAGATGTTTTTCTAGTCAGGTAGGTATAATAGGATCTTTCATTCCTTGCTCTTCATAACCAAGGCCACCTCCTTGGTAGTTCCATTTTTCTGTCTCTATTTTTTGCGTTGCGGGGTATTGATCTTTGAAGTAATTGAGGCAACTTGTGTCCTTGGGTGGTGGATCTTTATATAGCCATTGGTTGATGTTTGGTGCCATTTCCTGGCTAGTCAAAGTACCTTTCGATATAAAAGTGGTAGAAGCAAATTGTAGTGCCTTGGTTATCTCTGATTATGTTTTGCTTAGATTAGGCTGGAAACCTTGAATGCGAGGATCAATTAGCAGTGCTCCAACTGTGAATGGACTAGATAAAGTGTACTCAACACAATCTTTGTTGTTGGTCTTGACTATGGACAAGGTGGAGGAGAGGATTATTTCTGGGTTTGAATGGGTTCGAGATGATTTGGTGATAGAGGTGCCAATATCAATCCCAGGATAGTGATTGAAATGTGGAAAGGATGTCTCCAATGCATTGCAGTATGCAAAGGGATTGGGATCTGTGCAGATGGTGATCTTAGTGCCTTTATATGGGAATTTGATGCACTGATGGTAGGTGGATGGGACGGCTTGCATAGAATGAATTCATGGGTGTCCAAGGAGGATGTTGAAGGGAGGGTCAAGATCAACAACATGATATAATGTATCCTAGATAATTGGGCCCACTTGAATGGGAAATGATATTGTGCCTTTAGAAGTATGCTCCAGATTGTCATATGCTTTTATTATGATGACATCATTTGTTATATCAGCCTCAGTGCAACCCAACTATTTTATGAATTTTAGAGTACACAGATTTAGGGCTGATCCATTATCTATCATGACCCGTTTGATGGAAAAATATTTAACCATGATAGCGATATGGAGTGGGAGATTATGATCAGTTTCTTCAGAGGGTACGTCTGTTGGTCTAAAGGAGACCCCACAAGAGGCAGACAGGTGTTTGACAAGGTTTTGGAATTTAGTGAGATTGATGTTGCTGGGACACAGTATTCTTGCAAGGCTCTATTAAGGATCTCTTGATAAGTGAGTGATGTGCAGAGAAGATCCAGGATGGAAATTTGGGTTGGAGTATTCCCTAGGTGTTCCAAAATATTATATTGGGTCCTAGCAGAGGGGGCAGGACTGACACCTATGACTATTATCCTACCTCTACGAGTGGTGATGGCGCATTGGTTATCGGCACCCTTGACATGGATGACATTGATGGATGATTGGACTTGGGATATACAGCCGATAAGATTATCATATTTGATATATGCATTGGTATAATCTTTTATGTCAGTATTTTTTCCTTGTTTACCCTTTCCTTGATTAGAGGACTGAATAGGATTGCCTGGGCCTGTACCAGAAGTGTGTTTAGGGAATGCATTTTGATAAATTTTAAGGTTTATGTTTAGCAATGATTAGGAAGGAGAGTCCACTTCAATCTCCTTGCGATCAATGATATCCTGAATATAGTGTTTCAACTTCATGCATTTGAGAGTGATGTGTCTCTTAAGATGATGGTATTCATAGTACTCATTGTCTTTATGCCAAGCTGGCTTAGGAGTTGAGTCATCAAATGGCTATGTTTTAGGATACATGACTTGGTTAGCTTGGACCAACTTGTGGAAGATGACGTCTATAGGTTCACCCAAAGGGGTAAATGTGCATTATGGTGTATTCAAAGTGTGAGATCTTTGTTGTCCATGTGGGATTGATATAGCATTTGTTTGATTCATATGACCTTAGTAGTTGTGTTGATTTGATATCCTTGGAGCAGGATAGGTAGGTGCACCTTGAGGGTGTATGTTTTGCTGATATGTTGGCTGGGAATACATGGGATTGGGCTATTGATACATAGGAGTAGGTTGAGGGTACATTGGTGGTGCTTGCTGATAAGTCTAGGTAGGTGCATTAGGACTAGTAGCCATAACTTGAACATGTTTGGTGTCAGTGGCTCCATCTGTTAGCACATTTTTGTTCTTGTTCCATTATCATGATCGATCATTGTTATGTTTGTCAGGCTGGGATTCTTTGTAGTGCTTAATGATACCTTCTTCTACAAGACCTCGTTCAAGGTCCATTCCTTTGGTTCTGATGTCTTGATAAGTTTGTATACAGTTCATGCGCATGTAATAGGCAAGCTTAGGATGAAGGTTGTTAATGAAGATTTTGATAAGATGTTTCTCTAGGGGTTGGTAAGACAACCTTGTGGTAAGCCCTTGCCAGTGCTGAAGATAATCGGCCAGGATTTCTCCTCCCTTTTGTTTGGAATTGCATAGGTCAAGGAGTGAGAGTTCATTTTTAACATTATGTGTGTATTGGGCCACAAAATTTTTAGATAATTATGTGAAAGTAGAGACTGTGTCATAAGGGATTTTGTAGAACCATTCAAGAGTGGTGCCTCCCAAGCTTTTGGGAAATAGTCTCATGAGGAAGTTATCACTATAGGCCACTTCTTGATAGGCCATGTAGAATTCTTTTACGTGACTCACAGGATTGCCCTTCCCCTGATATTTATCAAATTTTGGGGTCTCAAAGTGTTTGGGGAAGGGTATGGCAATGATAGATCGATCAAATGGATAAGGACATACCTCTTCAAACTTAAATATTTTAGCTTCTACCCCATCCTTTAACTCCTTGAGAGCATTCTTCATTTCCTCCCATTCATGATTGATTTGTGGGGGAGGATTGTTGATCGTGATTGCAGAATTTCCTTGAACCTAATATGGATCGAATGGTGAGTATGGAGGATTTTGTGGGGGATATTGTGTTTTTTGGTAGGGTGGTTTTTGGTCAACATATATGGGTTGTTGTGGTGGAAGTTGTGGTTGAGTGGAATATTGCAGTAGAGGAGGTGTTGGTGCTTGATAAGATTGCTGCAACTATTGGAAATATGCTTGTATTTATTGTGGTGTCAGATAGGAGGGATGAACCTACTGTGCACCTGCATAAGTGTTTTGCGGCGGAATGCCCCTAGTGAGAACTTGTTGTGGAGGGGGAATTTTTTGTGATGTAGTGGAAGATGGCATGGCTATGTAATTGGTGAATTTAGTTTGTTGTTGTTGCATGGGTTGGATAAAAGGATTAGAAAATTGTTGCAGTGGTTGTGCCATGAAAGGATTTGACCCCTATGTTTGTGGTTGCGACTGCTGTGTAGTTTGGATAGTGGGCTGTGTAGCTGTGAAGGGGTTGACTGGGTGTTGTTGCGCTTGGGATGTGAATGGGTTGGTGATTTTTTTCTGCAATTGTTGTTGCTGGGATAGTTGCTAGATGGATTGTTGCTACTAAATAAGTTGTTGTTGCTGCTATTGGATAGGTTGTTGTTGTTGTTGTTGGATAGGTTTCTATTGTCGTTGTTGGATAGGTTAATGTTGTTGTTGTTGGATAGGTTGGATGGGAATTTGGGGTATGGTGAAGGGGTTCGTGGATGGTTGTAGTGTGGGGTGATTTGGGTTGAACAACATTTGAGGTGGAACTGTTGGCATTCATTGTGATTGCATTGTTGGTGGAGTGGGAAAAGTGGACCCTTGTAGAAATAAGGGTTGGTTATAGGCATTGGTAGGTGGCATGCCTATGGTGAAGAAAGGAAGAATAGCCATGGAGACTTGGGTGCTTTGATGTTGTGAATTGGTTGTAGTACTTTGAATGGGTTGAGTAGGAATGGGTGGAATGGTGGTTTGCTATGTGCCAACTGGTGGTGGTGGTGGAAAGTTTGCAACGAATGTTGGGAATGCTTGTGAAAGAGGAGTGAATATGGCTTGCAGAGGTGCTTGGATAGTGATAGGGGGTATTGTTTGTGCTACTGATGTGGCATCAGGAGGCGGGGCTCCTGAGGTAGGTGAGGGTGTTGTGTGTATGATGGAAGATGGAATGGAGGGATGAACTACTTGTGCGAGAAGAGTTCCCACTTGTAGGGCTCATTTAAGTGGATCAAAAAATTTGTTTCTAGTGGGATAAGGATGTTCCCCTGGAAGTGCCATAGGTCATGTGACAAGTGTGGGTATAATCCAAGGTGGAAGTTGAAGTCCTTTTTGTTGGATGCCCGAGAGTACCTGGTTGCTATTGTGTCCACTCATGGCGTTTACCATGTGGACAAGCGCTGGGTGGTTGATAAATGTTTCCATGGTACTTAGAGTGGGAGTTTCATTAGTGTCTACCCAGATATGTTTGATTTGATCATTGGGATGAGGTGCATAAGTGACCATGGTGTTGGTATTGTCAATCATAGGATTAGATGAGCTAGTGGCAAGATTAGGATCCATGTTCTTCCTCTTCTTAGTGTCTTGTGTGATAGGTGGCATGAAATGATTATCCTAAAGGAATATGAGATGCAAGATGTATGCAAGGATGCACCTATGAACTAAGGATGATTATACTAGGATTAGGATGTGCTTAAGATGATGGATGCACTTCTACTGATTAAGGATGACTTGATGTATGCAAGGATCAAGGGTTTCTTTCCCTAATGTAGGATCAAGTGGATATGATTGTCTACCTAAGATAGACTTGTGGTCTTTGGCGGATGAAATTCTTTGTTAATGTGAACCAACCTTTTGATCAAGGTGATAAGGTTGCAAAAGACAAAGTGGATTATCCTAAACAATGCTTAGTTTAAGGACACTCAAGGATGGGGTTTTGATTAAGATGAAGGTTTTTAGCAACTCAAAAGGGTATGCAATACCAAGTGAGGGGTGTGATAAAGGATGCTTTGGATGATGATTAGGATGATGCTAGGTTGATTAGGATTGATTTGATTAATGCAAAATTATGCTAGGATGAGTGTGTGATGTGTTCCTAAAGATGACAACCTAAGTGAGGTCCTAAAATGCAAGCTAAGTGAGCTTAAGAAGAGGAGGAACTTGTGTTTGTTGTGGTAAACCAACTAGTCATATTGTTCAAATCCAATAAAGGAAGAGTTTAGATGATATTTGCCCATGAAATGAGCAACCTTGTTGTTGTAAATCACTTTTTCAAATTGTTCTCATTTATGGATTTCTTTCTTGACAGAATTGATAATGTGTTGGTACTTGGTAGCTTGTCGGGTTGTGTTTTTCTGTTCTCTTTGCACGGGTGGTAACCGAGTTTCCACCTTCTTATGCTTCTTGGAATCGGTCATTTCCTATAAGTAGATCTGATCTTGGATGAATAGTTTGAGGTTTTTAGGATATATCTCATAAAAGACTAAATTTTTTTGCAAAAGGATGTTGTCTTGATAATCTGGCAAAAGCTTGATCTTGTTCTAATTTTTCAATAGATTTTGTTCCATGGCAAGAACCAATTTCAACATAATCAAACCAGAAAATAAAAAGCATGTGTCTAAAAACAATCCAACAAGGGACAAAACAACCTTGAAGGATACAAGCACATGAACAATTTGAATGTTTGGTATTCCGTTTGTGTTTTGGATTTGCGGATGTTCTTCAAGCACTTCAAGCACAAAATCTACCTAACGAGTTGGCATAGCATGAAAATTATTTCTCGTAAGATTAGGCACACACACAAGAGCTAATCAAAATATGATCATCACCAAGCACATAATGGCTCCAGTCATGACGTCGTATTATCCGGTTCCAAACACTCAAGGTGGCAGAAATGTACGAGTGATCTTGGGGAAGTTACTATCTTCCTTGCACAAGCATTATCACCTTTTGAGGGTGTTCTAGGTAGCTTCTAAGCCTAGAGTGTTTAGTATTGTTCTCCATTCGATTGTATCCTCTATGTTCATGCAAGCATGATTCAGGCATATAGCCCATAGAGTGTCTTGACAAAAGTGGTCACGTAAACATGATTGAGACCGTGAGGCCGCACTTAAGTTAGACGAGAGTCAAGTATAAGCTCACATGCCAACCGAGTCCCAAGGATTTAAACCCAAGGAGTAAATTTGATTAACATGAGTTAGAGTGGTGTGGCTTACACCTTGTTCTCATGTCGGTCATTCCTGGGAGATTTTTTCCTCAACCGGTAGGCCCATCTAAAGGATTCATAGTAACCTGGATTGGCAAAAAAAAGGAGTCTGGATTTCTAATTTTCCCACAAGGGGAAAAGAGCATACTCTCGTATCCAATATCATTTTCTCCACAAGCATGCAAGACATGCTTTGTTCTTTCTAAAAGATTCAATTGTTCAACACTAAGTAAGTGTGTCTAGGTTTTTTATCTTCCCAAAAAGGAAGAGAGCATAATCCCCTAACTATCACTTAGGATTAAACAAAAAAATCTAACTAATTATTTTAGGTGCCTAAAAAATATTAATAGGAACATGATCGTTTGGTCGATGTAGATCCAAGGCAACCTGTAAGACAAATGTGAGTAGTTCTAATTTTGTGTCTTTGACAAGCGGTGCTGCAAGAAAATTGGTTAGTAGTTTCAAGTTTGGCCTTTGGCAAGTGTTATTAGCACAAGAACCACTTCACAATTGTAAGTACATGATAAATCAAACTTTAACAGAGCACAGATGCCGGTTCAGGGTGTAGACACCAATTCTAGTTTTTTTCTAAAAAAAGACAAAAAGCAAAAAATTCTCCAAAAACACAGAAAAACCAAAAAAAGGCTATACCAGTTGGAGATGCAATTTTACAGAGCGCAGATGCCAATGCAGGGCGTAGACGCTGATTTGTGTATCGCAGATGCCGATTCATGAACCAGCATTTATGAGGCCACCAATGTACTTGCAAACACAAAAAGATAGCAAATAAGGTTACTTTTCTCCTTCTTAGTATTTAGTTTGATCAAATTTAGCCATTTAGAGAGTATAAAAATAATTAAAAGCTAGTGTCCTTTAAACCATTATCAAGATTTATTCTCCTTAATGAAAATTTAGCATAATTTATACTTGTAAAATCAGTCTCTGCTAAAAAACAAAATGATAAGATGCCTAAAATTAGTAGGAAAACTAGAAATCTTGATAAATCAAAAAGTTGTGTTTTCTAAGCTCTCAAACTAGCTCTTCCAAGCAGAAATGCTAGTGCAGAGTGGAGACGCTGGTTCAACATAGACGCCGATTGATAGTTCAAGTAGAAATGGCATTTGCACAGACGCCTCTGCGTAAAATGTAGATGTTGATCTGTGTTGTGGGCAAAATTTGAAGAAATTTAAGACAAGAAGGTAAGAATTTTAGGGACATGGGTCCCACCGGGTGTGCCAGAATGTAGTATGAGGAATCCTTCAATCTGTTGGGAGTAAGCTCAAACATGCAAACATTAGTGGTTTAGCACATAAATAATTTCAAAAGCATGTAAAAGAACAAGCAAGCAACAAAGAATACCAAATAACATCAGATAGAGCTTAAAAATAAGTAAGAATGCACCCTATTCTACTCATTTTGATTTTCTCTTTTAGATTGTATGTAGGTGTGCTCTCTCAAACACACAAAATGCTATGGATCCCAATGCAATGCAAGATTGTCAAACAACAAGAAGGATTCAAGAGCTAGTATGAAGAACTAGTCTCAAATCTTCTTCAAGATGATGATATTCTAAGCTAGTTATGAAGATGATATGCATATACTATATAGAAACTAAGATTCATTCACCAATTTTAAATGTAGCATGTGATTTATTAGTGAATTAAGAATGGAAAGCATACAAACTAGAAACTAAGAACATTAGCATGAAAATGACTATGAATTCTAAAGCAATTATAGCATAATAATAATGCACAATGAGATATGAAAATATGAGAGGAGAAGGCCTCTATTTATAGAGTTTTTGGAGAGAGGAAGAGGCTTGGATGAAGTGGCACCTATGTGGCATCCACATAAGAGCCACATAGGAGACACATGGACTTGAAAAG
>MU226733.1:1967791-1997923 GCA_018584345.1 Thuja plicata
AGAGTTTTTGGAGAGAGGAAGAGGCTTGGATGAAGTGGCACCTATGTGGCATCCACATAAGAGCCACATAGGAGACACATGGACTTGAAAAGATGGCCAATTTTGAGTCAAAATTGGCATTAATATTCAGCAACTCAATATTTCAAAAGGGGAGATAAAGTTGTAAGAAGGAATTAAAGAGGAATGGGTGCCCATTTTGGAGATAAATTCCCCATGTGGGTGAGCATTCCATTAGCCTTAAAAAGGATAGTAATCACCCATTAAGCATGGTTAAAGGACAGTTAGGTGGGGAAGTATACTTAGGAAATGAGGTGATGGGAGTAGGGTAGGAATAGGGTAGGCTTTAGGGTAGGATTAATAGGTTCCTAGCTAGCGTTTAGATTATAATCTAAATTGAATTTGAATAAATCATACTTTAGAAGAATTAGGAATATGGAGGATTTAATAAATATAAATTTATTAAAAGGGGATTTTGTGGAGGCAAATGTATTTAAATAAAATACATTAGAATAGTATTTAAAATATTGATAAATGAAACTATTTAATTGATTGAATTAAATAGTTAGAGGAATAATAGGGAAAATAATATTAATATTTTTGGACGTCTACAACTGTACAATACAATAAATAATATAACAGTCTACTACTGATTGCATCAAATCACATATACATCAACACATAGATCTTCCCTTGTTAGATTCACATTCATTTTCTATATACTTGCAAGAAACCATACACCAATAAGTAAATTGATCACTTTCTTATACCATCTCACACATATAACAAAGTCAACGTAATCCAATTTGAAATAGGTCACACCGAAACATTCCTATGGTGGTAAGGAATGAAATGTGGACCACATTTCTCAATACATGTTTTCTTGAACATATAAACATACCACACCATCACCGAGATCTTTAGTACCAATGGATAAGATCTATATGTTACAAATGCATCGACTGAAGCTCAACAAAAACTTACAATATAAGAACAAACCCAAGATAGAGATCCATAATATGTTGCACATGAAATGGAACCAACATCGACACAGCTAAGAGTAAATACTTGAATCACATCATCTAGTGGATGATTCTACTAAAGCACTAAAATAAGAAATCCACATATATGTGTAGACACTTAAAAAAGGTTCACACCTATGTGCCCTTTTTTAACATGTCTTCTATTCTCTAATATTATGTCATTATTTTATGTCATCAATTACTAACATTTATCCCATTTTGGTTGAATCGATCATCTTCCTAAACCAATAATATTTGATCCTATTTTATCCTTAACATTCCTAAACCATAACATCTCTTCCTAATCATTCCAATTCAGTCCAATCATTTCAAATCATGTTAATTTTATCTCAATTATGCGATTATGTCATCAAATATCATCAATTTCTCATCTGTTTCCTAAACCATTTTAGAACCATCAAATTTTTTCTCGATCCTCATCAAAGCCATAAAAATCAAGTCAACTTTACATCATTTCCATCCATTTTTTTGGGAAATATGAGTTTTTATAATTCAAAATCCCCTCCTTTTAATTATCCTCCATTTTTCATAGTTGTCATAGTTTATGACACTTTGTTCTTTTCCCGTGTCATAATTTATATATTTTATGAAAAAATTCCCTTTATTTATCCACAATAGTTTTTCCCAATTTTATCTCTTACAATTTATAATAATGTGTCATAATATGGCACTTTTCCTATTTCACTTCTCAATTATGACAATCTTCCAATTTGTGCACCTAATTGCTAATTCTACAATTTGGTCTCTAATCCTATAAATTCAGATAAATTTTATCAATCAAGTTAACCATAACATTTAGAATCTTCTCTCCATCATAATATAAATTTTATTTCATTCTTTAAGTTCATTATGTCAATATGAGAGCTACATAAACATTTGGAGAAGCAAGAAGAGAACAATTGTCAAATTGAGGGAGTATTGTTTATAGTTTCGGTTTCTTTGTCCCAATCTTTTTTATGTTTGGATAGGTTGATTGTGCATTCTTTAGAGTTTGATGGATCCTATTTTGAGCACATTTTACTCATTTTTCCTTTCCTATATTTGGTGAACCCAATGTGAATCATGCCTAACTGACTGGATTTTGTTGTTTTATGCATTACAGGGTCCTGGAAGAGTTTTGCGCAGTTTAAGCTTAGTTATGCGCATTTGGAACTCCCAAGTGCATTAAAAACCACACTTGGATCTCCCAAGTGTTCCCTAGACTACTCTTTGGCTCCCAAGTGTGGCCCTAGCCATAGTTGGTCATTAGAATTGCGTATTTGGGAAGGAGGATCAACCTTTAGGGTTAAGATGCTAGTTTTATTCCTGCATTCAATCTAATTGCAATATAAGTGTCCAATTTTGTCTAAAATTATCCATAACATATAAAAAATCCTCATATTTGGATTTGGAAGATTAAAATTAACATTCACATTTTGTTTGGGCTCTTAAAATAAAATTTACCTAGTTTAGGGTTCAATGGAAGGCTAGTCAATCAATTTTCTTTCAATTCAGTTCAAGTTTACAATATAGCTTAATTATGGGTCCTAGTTGATTCAAATATGTCAAATAAATTTGATTAAGTGGAAATTTAACTTAAAATTAACATTCACACTTGATTTGGGAGCTTAAAATGAGCATTCACCTAGTTTAGGGTTCATTGCAAATCAGCCTAGTTAAGGTTTTTCCTAGTCAATGCAAATTTATATCTAGCTTAATTAGGGGTTCAAAATGGATCATAATATTTTCAAATAAAGTTTTTAATGAATCTATGAAATTTAAACATGGAAATATAAATTCTTAGTGATGCAGGATTATCCTATGATTCTTGAAAATCCTTTATCACACAAAAAAATATTTTCTTTGGAGAGTACTTGGTGTATTTTGATCTTAGTTGGTGAGGTGTTAGTCGGTCATAAAGGAGTGATGTTGCTCGGCTTTTGTGTTTTTTGAGGGGCTCAGTCACCAAAGGAAGGCTTGGTTGCTGAAGACTTGAAAACTCTAGTGCTTGGCATAACCTTCTTGATGATTCCTGTGGAGCTCAGTCATCTTGTTTTCTTGGCATGTGTTGGTTGTTGGCACTCGACACTTTTGTTGACACTCTAAAGTTTGGCTTGTTGATTGGTGTTCTTGCAGATTTGGGAGGCAGACTTAATGCATTTAATTTGTGTAGCATGGTATTTAATTTTGATCTCTCATTGGGGATTGTGGGGACCTAAATCTGGGTCATTGGGATTTCCTATGTTAGATTTTATGGTTGACCTATTGGTTTCCTCTTGTATTTAAGTAGTGTTATGTTCTTAGCTTAGGGCATTAGATGGCGGAGATCAGATGAGATCAGATCTAAGGAATTGAGTATTGGATCTGAGTTGTATGTTTGGGGCTTGATTCTTATTGAAGATCTGTGCTAGACCTTGGATTTTTATATTTTTTTAATTGACCATAATCGGGAAGGCCCTACAGCGCAACATGTTGAATGTAATTGTTGTTTATAGAAATAGATTTCATTGTTGATTGATTTTCCATGTTTCTGGTTTTTTCCCATTGTTGTTGCTTTGGGCTGCTAGTTTGGACAGTCTAGTCTTGGACCCTCTAACCTGCATCCTATCAGGTGGTATGAGAGCTTGAAGTTCATGAGTGTGTGGAAAGATCACCAAAGGTGAGGCAGTTTGCACCAAGACCGTGGGTTGGAAAGTTGGTGATTTGTTGCAAAGATCTTGAAGATGCCTACAAAGAAGAACTATGAAATCATAGAAGAATAACCTATGGTGGAGTTCAATCTTGAAGTTTTCCAAGTTTTGCAAAAGTAGGTGCGAGATCTACAAGAGGAGTTGAAAAGAAAGAATGCATCTAAAGAACATCGAGATAATGGTGAAGAGTATGACAAAGAAGATTGTTTCAAAGAAGCTATACAAGATTTCAGAGATCTAGAGAAGGCTAGATTTCTGAGAGCTATATATAAATTTGGGAAAGGACCTAAGATCAAAGTTTCTACATTTCATGGAAGCCTTAGGCTAGAAGATTTGATTGATTGGATTAATGAGATGGATGAATAATTTGAGTATGAAGAAGTAGAAGATCCTGATAGAGTTTGGTTTGAAAAGATAAAGCTAAAAGGTCATGCAAACATATGGTAGAGAGAAGTTCAATTGGAAAGAAGTCGTAGAGGTAAAGACAAGATCATCAGATGGAACCGAATGGTTGAAAATTTGAAGAAGAAATTCATTATAGTGGATTATAAAATGGATATGTTTAAGAAGATGCAAAGTTTAAGGTAGGAAAGCAAGTTAGTGCAAGAGTATACTGAGGGGTTTTACAAAATAGTGATTAGGGCTAGTCATTTAGAGGCTGATAAAGAGAAGGTTTCTAGGTATATCTATGGCTTGAGACCTAGTGTACAAGAAGAGTTACTTACTATTCAGATGAAAATGATAGGAGATGCTTATCACATACCATTTAAGATTGAGGAGAAGCTAAAAAAGAAATTTGAAGGTAGGTAGAATAACAGAAACTGAGGTGGTAAGACTGATGATAGAACTACTAAGAGTAAGGTGGTGGAAAATCCTACGCAGACTGAGGTAGGATCTAGCAGTAGTCAAACCACTAAGGATTAAAATCATGGATCTAGAAGTAGAGGCATAAGTGATTTCATTGGTACTTGTTTTCAGTGTGGTGAGAAGGGACATAAACACTATTCATGTACTCAAAAGAGATTTAACCTGTTTACTGAGGAGAATCAAGTGAATGCTTCAGAAGAAGGTGATGTTATGATTACCAGGAGATTAGCTGCATTTATTGATGAACCTGTGGAGATAAGAAATTTGTTCAAAACTAGATGTAAGTGCAAGGATAAGGTATGTAATGTCTTAATTAATGGTGGTAGTTCTAAAAAATTTCTTTCAGAAGAGATGGTTAGTAGGTTGAGTTTGGAAAGGAGGAACCATCCTAATCCTTGTTAGATTAGTTGGATATAAGATGTGTCTAACATTAGGATTGAGGAGCAATGCCTTGTTAATTTTAAGATTGGATCTTATTATGATGAGATATTGTGTGATGTGGTACCTATGGATGCTTGTCATCTATTTCTTGGTAGACCTTGGAAACATGACAGACATGTTATGTTTGATGGTTGTGCAAACAACTATGTGGTTATGAAGGGAGGATCCACATATAAATTGGTACCTTTCCAGCAATTAGCAACTAAGAGATGTGGGATTCTTAGATATTGTCCAAGAGGCATTGGCAGAGTTGATGAACCTAATTCCTATGGATGAAAGGAAGGAAAGTTTGAAGGGAAAAGAGAATGACATCTCTGAGGAACTTTCAAATATTAAGGGGAAAATGGAATTTTTGATGAAGGTAGTGCAACAGATAATGACACTAGTGACATAGAGAGATTCATATCATACCAAGTTGATTAGTAAGTATGGTGAGGATGTGGTTCACCAAAATATTGATGGTATCAACAGTGTAGAGGATGGTCATAGTTAGTTGCTGACAGTTGCAAACAAGAGAAATGAGAAAAGTACAGGGCAGATGAACTTTCGAAATGGGATAGTGGAAAAAGTGAAGACAACATGGAATGAAGGAAAAGAGGAGATATGGGTTAAGAACATATATGGAATACCTGTTATGATTCCCTTAAGATGTTCATGATTTACTTTATGGGAACATATTCTTTTACCTGGAGTGTCAGATGTAATAGCATCCTAGGATTCTTGGCAATTCTGTATCACACAAAAATATATTTTCTTTGGAGAGTACTTGGTGTATTTTGATCTTAGTTCATGAAGTGTTACTCAGTCATGGAGGAGTGTTGTTTTTCAACTATTGTGTTGGCTGAGGGGCTTTGTCATTGAAGAAAGGCTCAGTTGCTAAAGAACTTGACAACTCTGGTGCTCAAAAAAGCATTCTTAGTGATGCCTATAGATCTCAATCATCATGTTTTCTCAGTGATGTCTGTCTTTCTTAGCATGTGTTGGTTGTTGGCACTCAATAGTTTTGATGACACTTGATAGTTTGGCTGGTTGACTAGTGTTCTTGTGGATTCAAGAGGCCAACTTGATGCACTTAATTTGTGTAGCATGAAATTTAATTTGGATCTCCCATTGGTGATTGTGGGGACCTAAATATGGTTTAGATGGATCTCCTATGTTATATTTTTTGGCCAACCTATTCATTTCCTCTTTTATTTAAGTAGTGTTATGTTCTTATCTTAGTGCATCGGATGGGGGTGATTGGATGAGATTAGATCTAAGGATCTGAGTATTGGATCTGAGTTGTATGTTTGGGACCTAAATCTTGTTGAATATATATGCTAGATCTTGTATTTTAATATCTTTTTAATTGGTCATAACTAGGAAGGCCTTATAGCTCAACATGTTGAATGTAACTTTTGTTTATGGAAATAGATCTCATTGTTGATTGTATTTTTGTGTTGCTAGTTGTTTCCCATGTTGTTGCTTTGGGCTGCTAGTTTGGACAGTCCAGTCTTGGACCCTCTGACCTACACTGTGTCACTTAGTAATGTAAATTTTCTCATTATAGAAGCCCTAATAGCTTTCTGAGTCATTTTGGCTTCTATTTCAGGTCCTACGCACTTGGTCGATAATCCTATGCACTTGGTCACTATTTCTATGCACTTGGTTACTATTTATGTGCACTTGGTCATTAGTTATGCACACTTGGTCATTAATTATGTGTATTTGGTCACTAGTTATCCATATTTGGTAAATTTTAGGATTTTGTTTCTCATTCTTTCAATTTTGCATTCATACTTCTATTCTAGGTTTAGAATAGGGAATTTTTGGTGTTACTAATGATATTTGAAGCACCTTGGAAATATTTGGATGAAGGATACATGATAAAATATTAAGTTATTTGATGCAAGATTCTTGACGAAGACCTTGTGTGTCTTTCAAAAATTTTGTGCTTGTTTAGTAGTTAGCAAACACTTTAATTTTGGTGCTTAAAAAGAATAACTTTTCTTGTATGTTTGAAGTGTTTTAGATCATAATACTAATAATTGTATGAATGTATCTTCTCCCCTCACCTTCATATATATTGGGTGTAAGATAAATTCATAAAATTCTTTTAGAGAGCCTACCTCCTGAGAGTTTTAGCAGAGTCGGTGAGAGGGAATGACCCAAGTTGGAACAAGGCAAATTTATCCTATTTCAACCAACTATAATTAAATACCTCTTCGAGATTAAAGTCTTAGAGGCCTATGATCACTTATGCCTGGTCTTTATGAGGATATATGTCTCAATAGAAATTGTGCTACCATGTCACCTTGAATGATTCATGTTACCTTCATTTTTCTCATCTCCCAATTTTAGTCTTGGTCACTAAAAGTCTTTAAGTCAAAGTTGAACTTGAACTTTGTTAAGTTGGTTCATGTTCAAGTTCAACCTGTTACTACTTCTGAGTCTTGTAACACCCATGTCTGTCTATCCCTCAAAAGGTTTGTCAGTCTCAAAGATGAACTCGAACTTGAACCTAGTCCTGAACCTTAAGTTAGTTCAAGTTCACATTTGCAATATGATAGCTTATACATGGAGAATTTGGTGGGATTGTCTTCTCTTCCAAAACAAGGTTTCTATTTTGTAGCGCTCTAAGTATTTATTAAGTTTTGGAAGCTGCCATAGAGATATTGTCCCATTCAACTAGATGGCTTGTGCATGTGATAATTGGAAATGATAGTTGGCAGCGTGACGTAGAGGGAGTCATTAATATACAGATATGGCTATTAGAGATTTTCCTTGGGAATTGAGATATTCATGCTGGAATACCTGGTGGATTAATTAAGAGTGACTAGACATGTTAAATCAATCATTCTTCCATTAAAAATTTATTATAGACATGCTTCAAAGATTTATTAAGGATCCTACAAGACATTTGTGAATAAATGAGGAATGATTAAGGCTTTTTTGTTAGTTATTTTGTCTGGAGAAGGAGAAGGAGTGACATAATTGGTGGTGAGAAATGTACAAAAAACTAGTGCATAGGAAATTGGTGAGTTATCTTTCCCCTTTGCAGTTTTTAGTTTACAGAGGCTCTTTCTGTGTTGTAAGTCTTTTCTCTTCATATTGGTAAGATGTCGTTGTTCCGTCCAAAACTTCTGAAAGAGGAGAGTAGAACCCATCTGTTAGCTTCTCTTCTAGACATAGGGGATACCTTCTTATTGAATTTAAACCTAGCGGAGCTTTGTGATAGAGTTAAAAATTCTTCTGAGGGTTCTTTTTCTAGGAAGCTAGCAGGAAGCAGACTTTTAGAAGCTGTTGTATTTCCTCTGACTCTAATTTTCCCTGAACTGGTGTTGGAGTGCGCTAAAAAATATGACACTAAGAATAGATGTATTAAGGATTTTTAAAGAGAAATCTTGGTCAAAATAAGTCAAGAGAAATTAATGGCGGCCCTGTGAATTCTAGACAAGGATCCGTATGAACCATGGACTTATGCAGAAGAAAATCATGTGTATGAGGCAGATATGAAAAAATATAGCTCCTTGATAGCCCAGGTATGGCTTGCAAAACTAGAGAAAGGAGGATCCTGGTTGCCAAAGCCTCTAACAATTGAGAACCTCAGAAAGGACATAGTCGATATGGTGCTTCTTCTAAATAGGGTGAAAGAGAATCCCCATGCATTTCATTGGTAAAATTGGATGTACTGTTTCATCCAGAAGATTATAGAAGGAGATAAGTTTATTGACTGTGCTGACCTAATAGCATAAAAGATCCATAGAGATCTCTTAAACATGATGAATTTGATGGCATTTTATATGTCTTCCTACCTTTTTTATGTCTTAGCATGTTGCCAAGCTTGGGAAGGATTACCTCATGAATTGTGGACAAGTGATATGAGGATATATGATTACTTCACATACTTATAGAAGGAGAAGTTCTCCAATGTATTCAAAAAAGTAAATGACAAATTTTTAGGAAAGTTAGTTTTTGAGTTGAGAGGGAAAGAAAATTGTAGGATTTCTGAAGAAGCTAAACAGGTGGTCAATGTTTATGGCTTCCATTTCATATAGTTTCCAAGGTTTACCTATCTTAGGGTTGGATCGTTTGATGAGGAACCCCTATAGATTCCCAGATTTTGTTTAGACAATGTAGTATTAATGGAGCTATGCAGGTAGCTCATTCTGGTTGAACAAAAGGCTGGGACCCCAAAGAAGACTTTAGGTGTTCCTTTCCCTATTGAATTAGGGTACTACAGGTGCAAAAGTTTCTAAGATGCTATGACTATAAAAGAAGAGTTGGATGCCCTCTGTTTATAGACTTATACTCCCAGGGTCAATTTTGACTATAAAGGCTTTGCAGGAGCAAATATCAATGTCCCAGAGACATTCATGCACATCCCTGAGTTAGAGGATTTTTGGGCCAACTGTTCTGATGAACTGGAGGTAAGGAAAAAACTGTGGTCCCAGTTCACTTTGAAACAAATCATCACCTTCAAGCTAGATTTGGATATAGATGGGGTAGGGGAAGACAGCAAGATTGATGTCTTAGAATCTCAATACTCAGAGAAGGTTGAGGCCCTCCCTATTCATGAGTTAGATTGGATGGTGCCAGAAGAAGATGATTTGCATAAAAGAATGAAAAAGGGTGATTGAAAGAAAAAAAGCATGGTTGTTGAAGAAAAGAGTTTTTGTTACTCCTTTGTAGTCTGCCATGAAATAAGTAAAAAACAAAAAGAGGAGTTCAACGAAGAAGAAAAATTCTATTTTAACTAACTTAAGTGTTGATCAATCTTGTGCAGGAAAAGCTAAACCTGAAGTCGAACCTGAACTTGAAACAATTTCTTCACAAGTTCAAGTTCAAGACCAAGCTGAACCCGAAGTCTGATTGACCAGATCAAGTCTAAGGGTAAAAGAAAGGGCTCAGAGGTAGAAAGCTTCTCCTAGTGTCATCATGGATTTATACTCATCAGAACCTGATCCAAAATTAGTTCCAATTGAAGACCATAGTGTACCTAAGATGGCAGATGATCAACAGATACAGGAGGAAACAAAGGATACTCTTAATCTCTAAGATCTGTTGATGATTAGTGACCAACACTTAGTCATTCACCTAGGCATTTTTAGTTGGCTATCACTATGGCTAAGCTAAAACTATGCAAGGTTGAGTTACATTATCGAGCTGAGTTACATTGCCAAGCCGAGAAGGATATAGGGATGTTAAGTGCCAAGCGATAGACAATCAAGTGCCAAGTAGAACAATTTTTGTATACATGTCTAGAATGATACAAACTTCAAAGATAAGTGATCTGGCCAACTTGTATAAGCTTTTTGGGCTGACTAATGTATGCATTTAATATTCTTATATGGAGTTAGTTATGCATTTAATTTTTTTATCCTATGCATGAGTCATTGTAAGCATTAATTGTTTTACCATCAAGGCATGGATATCAGATCTTGATCGTTGATCTAGATCTCGCTATCAGATTTGAAAAAGTATATTGGATTTCTTCTGAACCCTATTTTGTAAGTGTGTATAGTGTGTGGCGACTACATTTTTCAGAAGTGAAATGCACAGAGGGTTATTTTGTTAAGAAGAAGAGACCAAGCAGAGAAAGAACACAGTGAACAATAGAGTAAAGTTATATCAGATTATGAGATCATAGAAGGTAGTGGAAAGAGGAGATCCATCATCAGCATCAGAGTGCATAATGAAGGATCAATACTAGAGACATTATAATCATTGTATCAGGTGAAAAACTCTTAACACAGTGGTTCTAGAAGACCTTTCTTTATCTCCTAACATAGTGCTTACTTCATTGTAAGTTGAAATCCTTTAAAAAGGTAGATTGTAATGATCTTAAGCTCTTAACAGGGAAGACCTTTCATAAGGTAGATTACATTTTGTAATCAAACATTTGTAACCTTAATAGGTACACTTTATTACTGCAGTAGTGGAGAATTTTGTGGGTGTCATCCCCACCCCAGCTTTACCTATTCGGGTTTCTGGGTTACCAAGTTATTGTGTTATGTGTTTCTTATTTCATTGTGTGGATGCTATCTGAGATTACATTAGATTCATTTATGTATGAATGTGGATTAGTTTATTTTAAGTATTTAATTTTGAAGATCTAATTCACCCCCCCCTCAGTATCTTGCTTTCCCATTATTGTATTTCAAACAATTGGTATCAGAGCTTAGTTCTCTAAAAGGTTATAATCAGCTTGAGAATACAGATCTTGAAATGGAGATCTACAAGATGAGTAAAGTCATTGAGAATCAAAATATTGATATTCAGCTAGCACTACAATAGCTTGAGTCTGCAAGACAAGAATTAAAGAAGTCCTTGACTGCAAGGAAAGATTTGGCCAAACAAATGAATGACACTCATTATCAGGAAGAGGACACCACAAATCTATTTCAGAATGGAGATTCTATTGAGAGCGATGTAGCAATAGCAGATCTACTGAAAAAGAATAGTGCACTATGTGAAGAAGTCAAAAATATGAAAAAGGAACAAGAAGCCCAATCAATAAGAATGTGTGAAGTTGTTGAACAGAAAAATAAAGCCAAAGATGACAAGGCTATGGCAGAAGAAGACAAGAGAATGCTGACTACCAGACTTGATGAAAGAACACATGATGTGCAAACAATGACAGTCAATCAAGTGGACATGGAAAATCAACTACTACTTGTGAATCAGGAGATCAACATGAAAGACTTGGAGATTGTTAATCTTAGATTTGAGAAAATTCAATTGAAAGATGAATTGAGATCTGAGAAAGAACTTAATAACAGAGTGAATGATCCGAGTACAGCTATGAGCTACTTTGAAAAACTTGTGGAAGCATCAAGAAGACCTAAAGATTCTTTTGGATTAGGTCACACTGGACAACATACAACCACTGAAGATGGAAAATCATCTAAGATAGGTGAAAGAAGGCATGCAAAGCCGAGAAACAACAAACCTATTTTTCACCATTGTGGGAAACCAGGTCATACAACAAACATTTTCTGAAGCAAGAATGGTAAGTCCAATCCAAAAACTAACTTTAATGGTTACTGCTTTAACTGTAATAAGTTTGGACATCAAGCACGTGAATGTAAGACAAAGGTAAGCAAAAAACCTAGACTCAATGAAAATTTCTATAACTGTCACAAATATGGTCATAGAGTGCAAGATTGTAGATCCAAAGGCAAACAACAATGGATATCAAAGGTACAAGAGAAATCACCAAGAAAAGGCAATACTCACAATTGGGATTACAATACATGGCATAGTTGTCATTACTGTGGTGAGTATGGAAAAGTTCTAGAAAACTGGATAAGGACACATTTCAGAGGTAAATCTAAAAGTTGGATGAATGGAAGTCTAGTTTGTCATAGTTTTCTAAAAACTAGACATACAAGGAAAGAATGTAAGACTAGGGTACCTGCTCCTACTGTTGAGAAAATAAGGGAATAGATGAATAAAACATGGGTTAAGAAGTCTAAACCATGCAGCAGTGAAGCTAATGAAGCTGAGGTCACCCAATCCAATGGATCAGGTGATCACATCGTCTCCAACTAAGAGAAATAGGTATGTAAGGAACTATATTTAAAATTCTTATCTTACATCAGTTCCTAACATGAAACGTACAAAAGTCCATATTTGCATATGTTAAGATGCACCAGGACATATTTTGAAGACAAAATGCCGAGATGAGTCAATTTCACTAATAGGTACTGAGTACTATTCATGGACACTAAGGCCTAGTTCTTTAGTGAGTGCCGAGTTTTGTTGGCCGAGTAAAATTTGTGAAGGCCGAGTGTAGTGAGCTGAGTGGGATGCAAGTTGTGTTAAATCCAAGGACAACTAGCTTGCACTAACTCAATGGGAAGAACATTAAATGCTCACCTACCTTGACATTTCAAAGCTTATAAAGGGTGAATAGTTGACATCTCAATTTTACCTTGCAATTTTTACTGGTTAACAGAGCGATTGAAGTAATTTGCAGAATTGATCCTAACGGAGTTGAGCATCAAAGATTTTTACCAGCATGTCATTGGCAATCCTAAAGTGAACAATGAATAATGTAAAGAGCTACTTGCTAAGGTACTCTATTTTACATCTTTCAAACCCTAAATTTCAAATTATGGTTGCAATTTCTTCCACATCAGCTAAGAGTATGGAGGCAGAACCAGAGTAAATTTAGTTGATACGGAGTGATGAATGTGAACCTCTCAACTTTTGATCCATTCCTGAAAGTGCGATTCAGATTGATTTAATGGGAACCCTCTCATCCATTCCACCCAAGGTACTCATGATTCATGATGTTTGATCATGTTATATGGTTAAGATTGGTGAAGTAGGAGATAATGAATTAAGGAAATCCTATAGTAAATTGTGTGAAAATGGAGTTCTGAAGGTAGAATTCAAACATCTAGCCGACAAAGGGTTAACTCATGCCCTATATTTTCCCAAAGGTTTCAAAGATGAATGGATAAAATTTATCCTTAGCCAGGTTTATGACATGTGTGTGTGGTTGGATAATGGACCAGTCAAGATTACTAAAAGCATGATTCATCGAGTGACTGGATATCCTATAGTAAATGGAAAACAAACCATGAGGGATAACAACAAAGAAGAAATTACATTAAACACTAGAGCAGTATGGAATAATAGAGGTGTGACTATCTCTACAATTACTAACCTAAAACTTGACTTTGGAGTAAGGGTTATAGCACATAAGTTCTATCAGTCCACCAAATTGGATAGTGTTCCTTGTACAACAATTGATCAGGCATGGAAAATTGTGAAGAAGAGTCACACATATGATCTTGCCAAGCTACAACAAACACAACTAGCCAAGAACCTAGCATCAATCAGAAAGGCTAAGAGCTCGTCATGTAATTTTGGTTCTTTACTAGTCTGTATATTCTTCTACATTCAAGATACATTTCCTACACTAGGAAATATTGTTTGGAAAAAGGATAGGCCCATATCAGTTCAGATTAGTGAATGTATAGAGAAACTAGGAAGCAATTTCAATAGCATTACGGGGAGCTATTTTTTAGAATTCAAGAAGAGAATGAAATTAAGGACTAGGATTCCTAAGTCACTAGTGGAGAAGTACTATGAAGAAATTTTTTTTCTAGTTGATACAGATAATACTTATATCAAGGCACTAACTCCTAGGGTAACATGCTTAGAACCTTTCCCATATGAAATCAATGTTGATGAAGCATCAGCTGCCATCATTGCACTCCTAGCTGAGGCAATTGATACTTCAACAGAGAGATTTGGAAATTTTGATGAATCTAAGGCTAAAATTTCTAGAAGTTTGAATGAAGGAACTATGGAGAGGAAGAGAAAGAAGATTGTGAAAAATCTCAAGAAAATGGTTGGCTTAGGTAGTGATGAAGAACTTGAGGATGCACCTCTAGGCCTAACCACTGGACAGGGTGAGGATATTTCTACAGAGGAGGAAGTAAGTGCATCAGAAGAGGTTACTAAGAAAGCTAAGGGCAAGAAACCATCAATTGTCATAGTAACCAAGAAGAGCAAAGCCAAACCTAAGATTACACCTCTTGTAGCTAATCGTCTGAGGACTAGAAAATCTACTATTACTTCCCCAGTAGAAGTAAAAACTAAAGTGTATGGCAAGAGAAAAGTTTCAGAAAGCAGTTCTGGAAAGGAAGCAAAGGTTGCTCCTAAGGCTGAGCTGAGTAAGCCAGCAAATAGACCAAGAAGGAGATTAAATTTGGGGACAAATAGTGATGAGGAGAAGACAGAAAATGATGAAACTAGCAACATACCTAAAGCTCAATTCAAGAAACTAGCAAGTATTGATGAGATATGTGATACTTTGAGGAATTCAGCAAGGTTAGCAACATTTAATTTCATTAAGTATGAAAAGTTGAAAATAATAGACAGGCACAAAGTATAGGAAGCACTGTTGGACATGATGAGTACTTTCAAATTAACTCCTACAAATATAGGAAATCATGTGCCAGATGAACTTTATGATTTTCTATCAATAAAATGGGAATTTTTACTTGCCATAGAAAGACAAATCAGGGAAGGAACACTAGCCCAGGTAATACCTGAGCTCACCTCAAAATAAAGAGTCAAATTTATTGAGGAATACAAGAGAAGATTTGTTTCTAAACTCAGAGGCAATGCTATTCTCAAAAATGACATTGAAGGTGTAGTACAATAGAGCACAAGGATTTGGAAAGAGATCTTTGGTCTAATCATTCCAAAAGATAATAAATCTGGTGAAGGGACATCTAAGCAAAAGACAAAATAAGTTGAAGTCAAGACTACCCCTGAACCACAGATAACAAAAGATCAAATTGCCATTGAATAGGACAAGACCAAAGACACATTAGATGCAACAAAATCTATTGATCTTACTACAGACAGTCCTTTGGATTATATAGTTGATGATCCAAGCAATTTGAATGCCAAGGAGCAAGAGATGTCAAGTGGTAAAGACACTGACTTGCCTATTAAGGTAACTGATAAAGAAGAAGGAAAGACCACAACATCTGATGAGATAATTGAAGTTGGTAGTGATAAGAAAGGTGAAGAGAAACAAAAAACAAATGAACAAGAGGTAACTTCATAGAATCCACCTATTTTAGAGGTTGTGAAAATAGTTTTAGATAGTGGAGTAGGGATGAAGGATATTGTTGATGATCCTAAAGAAGAAGAGGCAATGCAAGTGTTGGTTGATCTACCACACTTTGTATCATCCACTCCTACTAGTTTTAAAATTGGGAGTATGCTTAACCCCTAGACAATATTGACAGAATTGAAGGAGGCATTGGATGTTGACACTGTCAAAGGGAAAGATATTATGTTGTCAAGCATAAGTTCTCCAGAATTGAAGAAGAAGAAAATGTTGAAGAAGAAGTCTCTGATTTTAGATGTAACATTAGATGAGGTCATTTTCATTCCACAATGGAATCCCAATGAGTTATCTTTTGAACAAATAGGGACTCTTCAAGAATTACTTAAGAGGAAGAAGAGACAGGAAGAGATGAAGATAGAACAAAAGAAAAAGCAGGTGTTGCATGACATCAAAGACATATTTAATAAGGCTTTTGACTTAGAGGATGAAATGCCTCAAGCTCCAATCATAGATCAGCTAGTTAATATTGTACAGAAGGTAACTGATGAGGACATAAACAACAATGAGAAGCTTTTGCAATGGTCCAAGAGAAGATTTTAGAGCAAAGTTCTAGAGAAGATCTCAGAAGAGATTGCCACAAAATAGGTTGAACTCTCTATTCTTGTAGAAAATTTAGAGAAAGTAATAGCCTATGTTTATGCTTTGTATAGAAAATTATGTGATATTGAATTTTTCACAAAGGATAATCTATAGCTTGTTGAGAAGCTACAGTTAGATCTAAAATCAACTAGTACTACTTTGGGTAAAGATACTACATCTAGTTCTTTACATTTTAATAAGTTGATAAATGCACAAAGGAGAATAGCTGAGCTTATGGCTGAAGATGGTTGAATAAGGGCCAAATTGATAACTATTCAGACAAGCCTATTTCCTCACTTGGAGGTAATACAGAAGGAACTCTCAAAAGCAAAGGAGTTATCATAGAGCAGTACAAATCTATCAACTGCAGAGTGTTTAGTGAGTCTAGCTGCCGAGCTAGAAATAAAATTGGAAGTTTTGAAGGTTGCAAAGGAAAGCTGGGATACTACATTTGAATCCACCTTGCAACTTCACAAACAATTTTTGGATAAGTATAGCTTAACCCCACCAACACTCAGTGACAAAAACAAGGGGGAAGTTAGTAAGGAAGTCTGAAAGGATACAAAATGATACATCAAGTATAGTATAGGTACACTTGTATATAATTTTTGAAGGCATGTAATCTTGTATATTTTTTAGTATATTCCTAGGGCGAGTACTTTGTACACTTAGGCAATATTTTGATGAAATAAATGGAAGTAATGATAAGTGTTTTTGCCACTAATATCAAAGGGGGAGATTGTTAATCTCTAAGATCTGTTGATGATTAGTGACCAACACTTAGTCATTAACCTAGGCAGTTTTAGTTGGCTATCACTATGGTTGAGCTAAAACTATGCAAGGCCAAGTTACATTGCTGAGCTAAGAAGGATACATGGATGTTAAGTGTCAAGCAATAGATAGTCAAGTGCTGAGCAGAAATTTTTTTGTATACATGTCTGGAATGATACAAACTTCAAAGATAAGTGATCTGGCAGACTTATATAAGATTTTTGGGCCAACTAATGTATGCATTTAATATTCTTATAAGGAGTTAGTTATGCATTTAATTGTTTTATGCTATGCATGACTCATTGTAAGAATTAATTGTTTTACCATCAAGGCATGGATATCAGATCTTGATCGTTGATCTAGATCTCGCTATCAGATTTGAACAAGTATATTAGATTGCTTCTGAACCCTATTTTGTAAGTGTGAATAGTATGTGACGACTGCATTTTTCAGAAGTGAAATGCACAGAGGGTTATTTTGTTAAGAAGCAGAGATCAAGAAGAGAAAACACAGTGAACAATAGAGTAAATTTATATCAGATTATGAGATCATAGAAGGTACTAGAAAGAGGAGATTCATCATCAGCATCAGAGTGCATAATGAAGGATCAATACTTGATACATTCTAATCATTGTATCAAGTGAAAATATCTTAACAGAGTGGTTCTAACAAACCTTTCGTTATCTCCTAAGAGAGTACTTACTTTATTGTAAGTTGAAATCCTTTAACAAGGTAGATTGTAATGATCTTAAGCTCTTAACAGGGAAGACCTTTCAGAGGGTAGATTACATTTTGTAATAAAAAATTTGTAACCTTAATAGGTACACTTTATTATTGCAGTAGTGGAGAATTTTGTGGGTGTCATCCCCACCCCAGTTTTACCAATTCAGGTTTCTGGGTTACCAAGTTATTGTGTTATTTGTTTCTTATTTCATTCTGTGGATGCTATCTGAGATTACATTAGATTCATTTATGTATGAATGTGGATCAGTTCATTTTAATTGTTTAATTTTGAAGATCTGATTCACCCCCCCCTCTCAGTATCTTGCTTTCCCATTATTGTATTTCCAATAGATACTCTGAAAGACTTGCTAGCTCTTTTGAGTAACTATGATACTCAAAAGAAATCCTTTTCTGCCCCACCATGGCTGGAGACCCTGGTAGCCAAGAAAATAAATGTGGTTCCTTTATCAGTACCCATTGATGATGTAGTAAGCAGGTGTCTGGGAAAATGTTCTAAGGTTAAGAAAATGAAGATGGAATCCATAATTGATTTTGATGAAAGAAGTGGTCACTGGATGGTAGAGATTTCAAAGCCTAAAGAGGACAAAGCTAAGGAGAGGCTTCAGTCCAAGATTTTCAAATATCCAAGGTAGATTTAGGAAGAGACACCAGAGCTGCTGATATGAGATTTTTTGAGGTTTCAAATAAGAAAATTGCCAATAGAGTCTGGAAAGATGCCAAGGACAAATAGGAAATGAAAGAGGATATGAAGAGTATGGACCAATACATCAATGCCATCCAACATCCTAAACCCTTTCCTCTGAATGAAATGCTAGTCTCCATTGATGTGAAATTCCCTGATAATCAAAAATTTCTTGACCAAATTCAAAGAAGCAAGGCAGTGAGAAAAGCATTTGATGATTGGGTAGAGCACATAAAATCATAGGTTGTCATCTAGATCAAACCCATAATGAAGGAGATTACCTGGTAAAGAAAACATAAGCCAGCATTGAAGAATGGGAGCTAGATAAGACTACCTGGACCAGAGAGCTCTATTGGGTTGAAGAAGTTGAAGAGTACAGTTTGTAGAAGTTCCTCATGGAGAGGTCAGTGCTAGCACTGGATGAAAAAGTTATTTATGTTATAAAGGAATTTATAGAATGGAGAAATGAAGTTGTGGCCATGGGAATTTCTAAGGTAAAGGATCTCATGAAGGAGCTAAGAACGATTAAAGAAATCATCTCTAATGATATAAAATGGATTGATGAGCGATGCCAGGAAGCTCAAGAGGGGTCAGATAAACCAGTTGAATAGGTAATCAAGGATGTAAACGCCTAGTTTTATGATCTCAAAAGGATGAAGGCACCTATAGACGAGCATTTCACAAAAGTTGCGCGGATAGAATCAATGATGATCCTTTAGCAAGGTCATTTGGTTATGCACAAAGAAAAGGTAGCTAAGATCAAAAGGGAGAAAGAAGTCTGGAAACAGAGGATCAATTTTATTGGTTTGCCACACCAATTGGTAATATCCACATTTATAGCCGCATATGAAGATTGGAATGCAGTGCGACTTGTAGCGACCTCAACTCCTTAACCATCTTGAACACTTGACAACTTCTTGAAGGAATTTTTTGCTCCCAGTCTAGTTTTTTTTGCTTAATGCTTAGGATAGTTATTGGATCTAGAAATATTTACTTTCAAGAAAGACAATTTTTACTAAGTTAGTTGTTGAAGCCTTGCATGGCTATTTATTGAAAAAAATTTAACTACTTAAGGGTTCGGCTCTCTGAGTTTGAGAGAAACTATTTTCTAAAAACTTAACTTCAAGTTTTTTGAAGACTCATATTATAGAATATATGAAATATCCTATGGTGTTACATATATGTTTAAACTTTTAAAATGATAAATACTATTGTTTATCTTATCTGATTTATTTTCTTGTGGAAATAAGTTGTGTTGAATAAAGCTTAACTGTGATATGGATGGATTCTATGCTTAGAAGTGACAGAGAGAATTGTTACTGAAATTTAGACTCAAGAAATTTAAAGTTTGAGATTGGGATAGAAGTATATGTTTTTCTCTAAAATCTGCACATTCTTTTCATGGTGATGGACTGAGTGTTTTCCTTAAGTGTTTTCTGGTGAAAATCACACATGATGTTACTTTTCTATGTTCAATAAGATCATATTTAAAATCTTTTTAGAAGGTAGCTACACCTTGTAATTTGCAGAGAGTTTCTTTTAGAAACTCTTTTTTTAGTGTTAAGATTTTTTCTCTTCTTCTCATTCTCTAAAAGATTCTGAGATTAATTTAGAGAAAAGGGAAAAACTGTATGCTAACAATTCACAAGTTATCTTCAGAACAGATGCCCTAATTAAAGACCTTTGTTCTAGTGGCCAAAAATCCTTTAAGTTTCTAGCGTGAAAGGTCAGAGACCAACTAAAATGCCCCACACTATTGTGGTTCTTAGTAGAGATAGAAATTCCTTGGTAAGTGATTACCCTTGGGATTCGATGCTTGGTGTGCCTAAGAAGTGAGTTCACTGTAAGGACAAGCCAATGCCTCCAAGATTCTAAGAAATCTTCTTTGAATAAGCATATATGGATTTAATCCAAGTTGGGATTCAACAAGTATTTTCCTTTCCATCCTAGGTTTTGGTGTGATTGTTTAGTTTTTTACAACAAGCACTATGACTGACGTTTCTTGTGTGGGTGTTTCAAAATTTTAAAGAAAAATTTGAAAAATACTGCTAAACATTCAAATCTCATTCAAAACATTCCTAAAAATTCTTAAACACTTTGATTTTTCAAAAATTTTTTTGTCTCAAACTCTTGTGAACATTTGGACCCTTATAACATCCATCTTGAAGTTTTGTGGCATGCATATATAGTAGTCCATCATTCTTTCATATTCATATCATAGTCCCTTTACAATATTTGCATGCATTACATATTTATCTTTAGTCCCTCTTGCATTAGCATTCTCAAAAGCCTCTTCCATTAGTCATCATCATAGTCCCTTTTGCATAAAGAGATCTTCTGAGAACTTCTTACAAACTTTGCAAAATCCTAAAAAAATATCTTAGTCTAGGGTCTTTCCTTATGTTATTGAAAATAGGATCTTGACTTGGTCCCTTTGTCTCTCTATCCTCATTTTTTATTTTATCATTTGGTAAAATTTCATCTTTTTTGGTGAAGTTTACCTAGTCTATTTTTATTCAATTGTCCCTTTGATCCCTTTTTAAGGAAAGGTCCTTATTCAATTTTGCAAGGCTATACTCTTAGCTTTGTGTTTTACAAAGAGTTTTTTCAAAGTCCAATATCCAAAAAACATAGTTGCATAAGCCTTTGCATATCCTAGGTTTCATACCATTTCAAAATCCAAAAAAAAGTGCATTTAGCATATATCCTTTCATACTTAGGTGCATATAGTCATTATGTTGATTGAGACAAGATCCTAATGTCTATGCAACCAAGTCCCAAAGTAATCATTGGACCAAGTCCCAAATCAAATCTTACAAATAGAGCATGGCATAATTCAATTTGGGCCACCACCAAATTATGAATTGGGATTATTTCAATGAAATTGTGTGTCCCTCAAGAAAATTCACAAGAATTCGTACCAATAATGCAAACAAGTCAATCAAGATAACCAAAAATGTCACCCAAGAAATAAAAAATCTCATCTAAATATTTAAGGTGGTTGATTCAAGAATTATATAAAGAGGATGAAAATAATAATTCACCCATGTCTAGTAAAGCCTGATTCCAAAGCATTCACATTGATGACACAACCATTTCTTCTCAATAAATTAACCTTCAAGAAGCATCCATGTCTGCCACCATTTCATCATCCCCTCAAGTTTCACAAGAGAAATTTTCCCCATCTCTATCAAGTTGCATATCCAATGATGAACCATATGAACGCTGATCCATAAAAGAAATTAAAGCTAGTCCCATTCATGATCCAATTCCCTTTCACGTTTCCCGAATTCTAGGGCCAATTATATAGCCATGTCTCCCATCTTCAATCAATATCATTCAAGAAAGTCCCATTCAAAGTCCATCTCCTTCATGACAAGAAATTGACCCCTTTCTAGAGTCTCCTATACATATCCAAAATCTTACCCCATGTCAAGAGGATGACCTAAAGTATAAAGAAACATTTCCTAAATAAAATCAAGACCAAGATCCCAACAATGGCCAATACTCTCCAATTATTAACCAAGATATCATTTCCCTTTAGCCTCATGATGATACCATTATCCATAGATTTCCTATCCAAGATGATCCCCTTTCATCTCAAGACCAAAGTCCCCTTCCAAGTCCCATTAACCTTCCACTTCCTAATCGAGATCATGAATACCCTTCCATGATTGCTAATGATTCTATCCAAAGTCAAGAGAAGATCACATTTCAAGTGGAGTCCTATGATCTCCTTCCAAGTCAAGATCAAGGTGTCCCTTCACCTTCATGTACCACACAAGATCCCATAATCCCTCTAAATACTCCTCAAGATCCCTCCATCCCTTTGTTTCTTTATCCTCTAGATCTCCCACAAGATCCTATCCTACTATATGATCCTATCATTTCTCCTATTCCATTATAGGATCTCATTATTCCTCTTGATCCCCCTCATAATCCTAACATGTCTATGTAAGCTATTCATGAAACCCATATAATAAAAATAGGTTCCTTTTCTTCTATCCAATTTGGTTCACTTCATGATACTATAAGTCCTTCCATATCATATCCACCTAATAATCAACTCGCATCTTTGAACAGGTGTCCTAACAATCAAAGAAAGCAATATCAAGTCAAATTCACTAGAACTCCATGAACAAGGTATATTAGAAACCTTCCATGTTAAATAAATTTCTAAAGGACATGGTCTTAATTATAAATCTTGATCTCAAGGTGTTGGTATCCCTTCAAAATCCAAATTCAAATGTATGCCTCCCCCTTCAACCCTTCCATCCATCTTAGGTCCATATATTCCTCCATCCATTAGCTCACAATCCATTTACCCTTTTCCAAATGAAATTCAACAAAGGTACACATCTTGGAGAACCTTCCACCCATCTAAAAGGCCTCCATACAATTCCTATCCATCCATGAATCCCATTCTCTTTCCAACCAATTTGGATTCCAAACAAAAGGTCTATATGTCAAGCAATCTACATGCTATCAAGGATCAACATGTCTAGCCCAATCGACATGTACAAAAAAAAGAAAAATATGATCCAAAAAGAGGAAAATGAAATTTTCAAAAGGCCAAAAAGGACCATTAAACAAAAATAAGAATAAAAAGCTATATGGGTTCCAAAATCCATTGTACAAGCAATGCACTCAAAGGACACACAAAAATTGAAACATTAAAATGCATGTGGATTCTCAAGAAGCTTCTTGAAGCACAATGTCATAAAGAAAAATAAATTTTGACATCCAAAATTTCTATCCCTTCATCTAAATGTCTTCCATCTTCCAAATCCATTTTGGGGCCTTGTGTCCCAAAATACATATCCTTTCCTTTGTAACTTCCATGATCTCATTTTCCTCCATCACTCCATCACTCCTAAAGGTTTGTGCCAATGTTGTTCTTGTATCCATTTTCATCCATTCAAATTCAAGCCTTCTTCCACTCTCTCCATTATCCAACACCCATTTTCTAGCATTTTATCCATCCTATCCAATCATTTTCCATATAAAAACAAAATTCAAAGAAAAAGAAAAAAAAAAAGTTTCCTTGATGCAAACCTGGAAATAGACATCTTGGTAACACAAAAAATAAAAATAATAAAGATAAATAATTTCATCCAATAATGAAAACCTAGCAAACATGTGCTTTGGGAAAGTACCATGATGAAAACCTATCAAACGGGTGTCTTGTGTAATTTATGAACTTCTTGCATTCCATACATGGCGGAAGGTTTCATCCATGTTTTCCTATCATATCATACCCCTATCATTATCCTCCCTTACCTCTATCATTTCCTCTATTATCCTATGCATATCCCTCATATCATTTATCCTATCAATACGATATTCCCCTTGTCCGCTCTTGGTCTTGCTTATTCCTATCCATATCCTATCATTTTCTTATCATATTCATATCTTATCCTTATCCTATCTAAATCCCTATCTTGGCCTTGCTATAAAAAATTACTTAAACTGTAAAACATGTTTTTTTTAAAAAAACTTCTTGACATGTCCATTCCTTATATGCCATCCAGTACACCATTTCATTTCCCTATCATTGTTATGTCTAATCCATAAGGATCCATTTGGTTGTAGGAATTTGGGTAGAATTATAATTTTCAAATGATGAAAACAAAAAATCCACCGTTTGGTAGGGAAAATCAGAATTAGAATAGACCAATTCTAAAGCCCATTTTTTCCCACACTCTTGATTTATATCTTCCACTTGAAAAGGTGGAATTGGAATTTGAGGGCCAAATTTTGATTTTTTCAATGCCCATTTTGAAACTTGTCAGGTTCGTGTGCATCCTTGCAAAGGTTTTTTTTTTGTGCTTGCGTGAAAAGAGAGTCTATCTTTGCTTCCCATTATTTTTGCCAAACCCATCATTTTTTCTTTCCTATCATTTCCGATGTGCTGTTAACCCATCATTTTTACTTGCTAGGGTTCCATTCGTGTGATTGGGTGATGAAGGCTCATGTTTATCTATGTTGTGTGAGATAAATCCAACATTTCTGTGATGGGTATGTTCTTTGTTTCAAGAGTTTTCATGGTTCTGTGAAAGTATTTTGAATATGTTTATGTTCACATTGTAATTTCTTTGAGTTCTATCATGTTTCTATGTACATTGTAATTTTTGTGAATGATTTTCTCTGCTAGTTTAGACAACGATGAGGGTTTTTTAATATTCGAGTCAAATAAAAAACATGATATAACTTATATAAAAACACAACATAACTCATATAAAAACATGCCATTGATTCTTATACTCACCCATATGAGGATGCTCGACAAGAATATATTAACTTGGAAAAAACTTCAGCCCACAAGCAATTAAAAAGATTAAAAAATAAAATGATAAAAAAAACTCATGCATTCACTAGACTTAATATTGAAACCCTTGACACATTTATTCATTCTTAGGATGTTGGCAACTTAAAATATTGAGGGTTTTCTTTTTGGAAATCCACACATGCTATATCTTTTTTTCATCTCAAAACCCTTGAAAGATTATGTCCATTTCATGCCCAAAAATATTCATTCATGGCTTATATAGGTATTCTGATAGGTATTAAAATATTTTGAATGGCCTAGGATCTTCATTCACGATGTAAATATAAAAACCCCCTTTTTTATTTTGAACAATATGCGAGCTTGTATATCTCTGATTTTCCTATAAAACTGCCAAAACAAAATGAAAATTGATGATATGGTTTATGTGATACTGTCGTATTTGTTCTACCATTCATTATTGTAGCTCCACAATATTTGTCCTTTCATGTAACTATACTATCTTTATTCTATGTTTGGTATTGTTATTGTAGCATATAAATATTTTATTCTTGATTTGATGCATTGTAGCCCCATGAATAGTATCTCTTGAGTAATTGTAGTTCAACCTTCTTTTTTACTTTAAATTTTCCTAATATGAGAATTATGTCATTGACTGTGTTGATTCTTTATATATAGTAATGAAAGTGCTCCTTTGAATTCTATAGTTTTTCTTGTACTTAAAACAATTCTGATCATTGTTACTCCATATCTCCTTATTTTTATTGATGCTTCATTCATGATATTTTAGAAATATACCAATTTTTGCACATGTGAAGCAATTTATTCTTTATCCATGAACCTATTATGCATTGATCTCCATATTGATAGTACTGTAGATGTCCTTGTGATGATTCCATTGTACTCCTGACTTCAATGTTTATTAAATTATGTCTCAGTCATTATTTTAATGTTACATTGATAAGATAGGTTCTCAAACAGTTATTGTCATTGCTCCTTGTAAGTATTTTGCCTTTAATATGCCATAGCCTATGCATTCATTTCCTAAATTCATTATTCTCCTTTGTGTATCAATCTTTTATAACACTGAGAAGTCTTTGAAACATTGGCACTATCAGTTTAAACATCATGATGCCTTAACTATGAAAAAACTTGACTTCCATGTTTATTGTTGTCATTACTATGAAAATAGTGGTTCTTTGATTTGAAACAAGTCTCACAAAATAAAAAATTCCTGGATTTGAAAATATCCTTTATGAAGTCATGCTAATTTGTCAATATAGAAATGTTCTTGGTACTAATATTATTCATTACAAATAACATCCTTGAATCTATTTTGGCTTTTACAAATGTTACTGTCAACTCCACTAGAAATGAAAATGTCAATTCTTTATTGAAAATATAAGCTATTTTATTTAAACAGTATAGTAATAGTTGTATTGTTGATCTTATAACATCTAATTACTACTTTCCTTTTTGTTCTATCACTTTAACTATTCAAGATATACTCTTTTGGACTCTTGAGTTTAATTAGATTGCATTGGCATTTTACTATCCAAGACAGTGTTGGAATATTGTTATCATTCATAGTTAGCACCTCAAATGCTGCTCTTGATATTTTTAGGCTTCTTTATAGCCTATTTAAATACAATTCCTCATTTATTGTCATAGGTTTCTCTTATTTTTTGTTATATTTTTGTTGATCTAATAATCATATTTTTGTTTTGATCTAATCCATGAGATATATCTAAATTATCACAATACCTACAAGAGACACACATCTTCAAATAGATCTAATGTTAGGCCTTGGACTAATTTTTCATTCTTGCACTTAGAATGTTTCCCTAGGTCATATATTCAATCGTGATAGGTAACCAATCCAAGAAATAGTAAATTTACCAGTTTATTCAAATTTATGTTTGTGTGTGCGCGAGTGTTTATGTTTTTCCAATTTGCTGAAATTTTTAAGTTGTATGGTTAATCCTCATAGCTTGCATATATTTTGTAGATGTTATCATTATTTTTACATTTTGATAAAAAAGAAACATAGGATGTTTGCATATATACCAAAATGAGCAATTCTTGAATGCCTACTACATTTGTGGAAGTATAGATTAGCTTGTGACAAGATTCTTAGATTTGTTTCTTAGAAGTGATATATGCATGATACTACATTGTCATTATTTTTGGTGCCACATTCTATTGTAATCAAGGTTTTTGATCTATATAATTGAACATGCTTTAATATCTATTGTAAAAAAGAAAAATATGGTTTAGGAGATGTAAAGATGAAAAAGTTTTGGTTGAGAGGAGGGGGTTTGAATTGTTAATTGTTATTTGTGTTGATTTCCTTAACCCCACTTTACACTTACTTGAATTTGATTGATTGTATATTGCAATTGTGATTGTGATTAAGGGAAGATAAGATGCTCCTTTCTTTCACCCTCAAATACACAAATAGGAGATCCAATTTTGATCAACCCCAAAGGGTTAATACACAAATGAATCCACTATTTGGAAAGAGACCAAGAAAGGGGATCTTAAATTCTGTAAATTGATTGATTAATATTATTAATGATAGCAATTGAAAAGAATAGGAGAAAGTACCAACCTTACAAAGTGGCAGATCAAAGATTGCTGTTTTCTGAGATCTGTAGACTATTTCTGGAGAGATACTGACAGTTGATACCAAACTGGAACATAGAGACGGACAAAACCCAGAAATATTTTTCTGTTCTGATGTTGTCTTATGAAAAAGGTCGACCCTGTACCACTTTTTCCAACTCAATCTTCTCAACTCTAAAAGTGTCCCTGTTCACACAGTCTGAAAGAAATCCGAAAAGGGTATCCAGATCTGGCCTCGAATCTACAATCTTGAACCTGTACCTACAAGAAAAAAGTTTTTTTTTGGGGGAAAGGGGTTACCCTTGGTCAAACCCCAATTTTGGAATTAACCTTAATATATGTAATTGAAGATTGCATAATGAATAACAAAGCAAAACTCAAATTCACCTTGCTTGTAATTTCCTTGTGGTGGATTCAAATCCGTGGATCCACAAGTATGCTTCAAAACATGGAATGTAGAATGGAAGGATGTCTTCAATCTCTTGCTTGTAGATCTCCAACACCAAGTCTTGAATGGATTCTTGAACTTGATAAGGGCTTTGGAAGAAGAGAATGGAGAGATCACCAAAAGGGCACTTTTTTGGCTTGAATCCTTCAATGGCCTCCAATGGATCTCCTTCATGCAAATGGATACTTGAGAATGATGGATTCTTGCTTCAAATATTTCTTAATTGCTTTCTTGGAATTCACTTCATAAGGATGCTTGATGCTTGATTAGAAGACTTCAATTGCTTGATTGTGGTTTTAGAAAATGAGAGGAGAAAGCTCCCTTTTATATCAAAATAGGGCACAATCTTCTAAGGAGGCCTAAATAGGATAATTAAATCATCATTTAAGCCTTTACCCCTAGGAGAGGACCTATATTAAATATAATTTAGGAATCAACTGATTCAGAACCTGAAATAGCCAACCCGAAAGTGGGAATAAACTTTTTGTGAAGATCGATATCCTGGAAACCAAAAGTTCCCAGGATTTGGACCCTGGGATAGGGTTGAGGTCGGCCCTGTCCTAGGATAGGGCTAAGGTTGACCCTGTCCTAGGGTAGGGCTGAGGTCAAACCTATCCTAGGAGGTTGACCCTGTCCCCAGATCCTAGGATCACAGGTCAGAGACCCAGAATGCAAAATTTAGGTCAGGAAATGGAGGTTAGAAGGGCAGGTCAGGGGGGAAGCCATGTCAAGATCAGGAACCCATTCAGAGGCACTTTTCATGACCCCAAACCACTCACTCAAAAGGATAAACCATTCTCCTATGGAAGTGCTTCCATTTTCTGACTATACATTTAGCCCCCACTTTAGCAAGAGTATGAGTTCAACTCAAACTCTTGGTAAAGGAGAACATACAAAAAACACAATCTTATTAAAATCAAAAGGGATAAAGAAACCCTCAAGTCCCCAAGGGACTCAAGTCCTTATCATCCTTAAGATCCTGATAAGAGAGACATCACTTAGTTAAGAAAGGCGAAAAAAGAGTGTGATTATCTCGCCTAATGAGAACTTATGTCCCATTGTGAACCACACAAAGGTGTAACTGGAAAGATGGAGTTGAACCACCTAGTGAATGTGGCTACTCACTAGTCAACCCATTAGGGAGAGCCATTCTTAAAGGGATCAAAGTATTTGTAAATTGAAAATTGGTGGGATCAAGAGATCCATGTAAATTTAAACTGGAGGGATCTAGAGATCCCAAAAAAAAAATGTAAAAATATGTCCATGCTTTAAGGATTAGTTTCTTTTAATCCATAAAGGGAAAAAGTTTTAAATACCATGCTTTAAGGATTAGCTTATTTTAATCCATAAAGGGAAATTTTTTTAAATACCATGCTTTAAGGATTAGCTTCTTTTAATCCATAAAGGGAAAAAGTTTTTAAATATTTTGAAAACTATTTTGAATGTGTGTGTGTGCAAAAAGTGAGTAGAGTGTATGCCCCCACATTAAAGTCATTGCTAACACTTTAACAGGAGCAATGATTTTAACAGAAACATAACCAACTCTCTAGATTACGTTTCTACTGTGAGATGCCCCCAAAAGTGGACAAATCACGGGAAATAAAACATAAACATACATAAGAACACAAAAGGGGTCTACCTAATGTGGGGTTAGTATGTTCATAAGATAATATGTACATATAAATATGATATTATTGCAAATGAATTAACATCATTCCCCAAAGAAAGTAGAAGTAAAATCACAAAGGAGGAAAGAAACTTAAGAATTACGAAGAGGAATTTTTTTCAGACCACAACCTGGAGACCGAAAAGAATTAGTGCTACCATGTCGCAGATCCAAGAAAATTGTACAAGGAAAATAATTACAAACAATAGCACAAGTACAACATAACATGAAACATCATATAGAAGAATGTAAATACATATAGAAGAATGGAACAACAGTTGCGATTCTTTTATCACCTTATACCAACAGAGTAACAAGGGTCATATGAAAGAATCTAACAAACATTTAAAAACACATTACGGGGGAAGCACATTACAACATATAAACACAAACAGGGCTAGCATAAAGGGTGAGCCAATCAAGCATGTTTTCAACCTTCCTCATCTTGGCTGATGTTATTTAGGGTAGGTGGGAAACTCACAAGAGGGACTATATCCAATATAGTAGGAATGATAGACAGTTCCAAACAAGGATCCTCTTGAGAGTCGCGTTGTTCGATACTAGGTGCGATTGTTAATTGAGTAGTAAGAATATGAGGTAAATCATTATCAAGATCAATGGTCTCATATTCATCACTAAGATCAATAGGATCATCAAGAGTGTCCTCCTCAT
>MU226733.1:2001702-2036004 GCA_018584345.1 Thuja plicata
TTGGAAGAAGATGGATGGAGAGATCACCAAAAGGGCACTTTTTTGGCTTGAATCCTTCAATGGCCTCCAATGGATCTCCTTCATGCAAATGGATACTTGAGAATGATGGATGCTTGCTTCAAATATTACTTAATTTCTTTCTTGGAATTCACTTCATAAGGATGCTTGATGCTTGATTAGAAGACTTCAATTGCTTGATCTTGGTTTTAGAAAATGAGAGGAGAAAGCTCCCTTTTATATGAAACTAGGGCACAATATTTTAAGGAGGCCTACATAGGATAATTAAATAATCATTTAAGCCTTTACCCCTAGGAGAGGACCTATATTAAATATAATTTAGGAATCAACTGATTTGGAACCCAAAACAGCCGACCCGGAAGCAGGAATAAATTTTTTGTGAAGACCGACATCCCAGAAACTAAAAGTTCCCAAGATTTGGACCCTGGGACAGGGTCAAGGTTGGCCCTATCCTAGGAAAGGGCTAAGTTCAACCCTATCCTAGGGCAAGGTTGAGGTTTACCCTATCCTAGGAGGTCGACCCTGTCCCCAGATCTGAGGATCACAGGTCAGAGACCCAAAATGCATAATTTAGGTCAGGAAATGGAGGTTAGAAAGGCAGGTTAGGGGGGAAGCCATGTCAAGATCAGGAACCCATTTAGAGGTGCTTTTCATGACCCCAAACCACTCACTCGGAATGCTAAACTAGTCTCCTATGGAAGTGCTTCCATTTTCTGACTATACATCTATATCACTTTTTTTGAAGATTAAAAAAGGTCACTGCTCTCATTCATTTATGTTGATGCATGTATCTGTACATTGATCATAATGTCATTGTACAAATACATGCATCAACATAAATGATGCATCAACATCAAGATAGTGCTTAATCTTGTTATTCACTGTGACCTCAAGCAATGGCTTTGTTTTAATCATTTTGATCACTAAATCTTATACTCTTCAAAATGTTGTCAAATCCTTTACATTAGACTATCTTGTTCTTTATGGCATTATGAACATGTGGAAACAGTAAGTTTTGAAGAAGAAAGATACATCCCCTAAAGAAGTATGATAAATGGCTATCTTCCTACTCCAAGATAGTGGTATCCTTGTCCCAAACCATTTTTGATCTTTTAAATTTCTTCCTATCATCAAAATGGTTTGTCCATTTACCCTTGAGAATCATAAAACATTATTGACCTTTGTTTTAGCTCTTCAATTATCTTTACAACTGTGTTATGTTGGGTGGTCTCTTCTGTTGGAATTTAAAAATAACAAGATATAGAAAATAACTTCAACAACTAACAAATTCCAAGCCAAAAAATTCAATACCTATGGATAATAACCAAATAAAATTACATATAGAAACAAAATTATTAATAACTACAAGTTATAGACATATACACAGAACAAAATCATCTTTCCACATTTATTTTGTTCTCTTCAACTCTTGTTGCATATCACTACCAATTTAGTATTTTAAATCTTTGTCATCGTGCATATTTTAGGACATCAATGGATATTCACAGAAATATAAACATTCAAGGACACATATATAGGAAGAATACAACCTCTCATATTCTTGCACTTGTTCTTGTAGTTATTGCAGTAGCCAAAGTAGTGTTTGCACAAGAAGATAAATGACAAATGTGTAAGAAAAGAAGTGATGAAATTGGTTTTTATAAACTAATTATTCATTCTAATGATGTGGATTGTTACGACCAAATCCGCATTAGTAGAAGAGCCTTCTTTCAGCTACCCAATCTTCTAAGGCAAAAGGGAAGCATTACAAAAATTATAAACATAAATTTAGAAGAAAAACTAGTGATGTTCCTCCACATCCTTGGACACAATTTGAGGAATCATAAGATTGCCCATAACTTTGGCTACTCAGGAGATACTGTAAGCCGATAATTCCACAAGGTCTTAAGGGCTATCTTAGCACTCCATGTGGAATATTTTATACCACCCGGTCCAATCACTCCTCCTGAAATTAGTGGGAAAGACTATTTTGATCCGTACTTCAAGGTAAATCCCTTAGCAGTACAAATTTCTTTGCTTGAGTGTTAAACCTATTACCGCATGTTCATTGACTATAGTTTTTCTTTATTTAGGATTGTGTTGGAGAAATTGATAGATCCCATATACTATTCACTGTCTATGTCGACTTACAAGGTAAATATCATGATAGAAAAGGGAACTTGTCCCAAAATATTATGGCTATCTCTTCATTTGATTGCAAGTTTCAATACATTCTTGCTGGTTGGGAAGCTTTTGCTATAGATAGTTGTGTTCTAGATTTATCTCTCAGTAGAGAAGATCCACTTGTAGTTCCCCTTGGTATTCTATTTTGCACTGTATGTGACTGAAGAATATACTTTCCCCTTGGTATGCCATTTCACAAGTTCTAACAATATACTTTTTACTATAGAAAAATATTATTTAGTTCATGTTGGATATCCAAATGTACTAGGATTTATCCCTCCTTATTGGTGTACATGTTACCACCTAAAGGATTTCTCAAGAAAAAACCCTATAAAAATGTGTAAGAGTTGTTTAACCATCGACACTCCTCCCTTAGAAATGTAGTAGAGTGTACATTTGGGATTTTGAAGCAGTGTTTTCCTATCCTGAGGAATGCAACATCTTATCCCATCATGACACAAGTGTATATTGTTTTGGCATGTTGCATACTACACAACTTCATTACTATAGAGGACGGTGTTCCATCTGAAGTGGCTATTGAAGAGGAGGATGATCATTATGTGATAAATGTACCAATACTTGAGACATATGGGTTGAGTCAACATGATAGGGATGATTGGAGGAAGTTTTGAGATGATATAGCAAGTAGGATGCGGGAAGACTACATATCTAATAGTATTTATAGTTACTATTATTCAAATTTCATTTGTAATTCATATGATACACAAATGTATATTGTTTCATTATTATTTTATTTCTATCTTCATTCCTAGTTGGTTATTGTCTATGCCTCTTGAATTTGTTAGCCTTACTGCATTAGGAAATATAAATTAAATACACCAAAGAGTACCAAGTGATGAGGGTTAGTCATAGTATTCTAATGTTGATGCTCAAATTATGTGTTCTTATAGTTCTCATATAACAAATTCTTTGAAACAAATGAAGCCTACAGACTATCTTTTTGATGTTACTCCTTGGTGTATTCCAATTATATTTCCTATTGCCACATGGTTTTCTGATGATGTATACCATTGTTGTGTTCCATTTAAATTTGGTATTTATTTTTCTGATGATACTCCTTATTCTATCCTCCCATTGATGTTGGGTTACTAAGTTACATCCTGCTTGCTTTCTATTTTTTAACATTCATCAATCTCTCTACTCCTCTTCAATCCGTATCTAAGTTACATCTTGATTGCTTACTATTATTTAACATTCATAAATCTCTCTACTCCTCATTGATGCTAGGTTACTAAGTTACATCCTACTTGCTTATTGTCTTCACTGCAATTTCAATCTCATTCTCAATGAACGCCTTGCTATGGTCCACTATATGTGCTCTAGTATATAGGCTAGTACATTTTATCTTCTACATATTCTCAGTATATATGGTTAGTACATATGCTCAAAATATATGCTCTAGTACATAGGATCATTATATATACTATTATGTTGTGTTAGGTTTATAGTATATATGATCTAGTACATATGCTCATTATATACGCTCACTATATATGCTCTAGTACAAAGTGCAACATATATACTAGACCATATATACTGAGCATATGTACTAAAGTAATGAAAAATGAAAATGATGGGAATGGAACCCTACCCAAAAAATGGTTTTTATTTCTTTGCACGTAGACCTAAAATGTTACAATGTTGCACACGGACCCAAAAAGTTTCAAAATGGGCATTGAAAAAATCAGAATTTGGCTTGGGTTGTGTTGTGTTGGGTTTGTAGTATATATTCTCTAGTACATTTGGTTATTATATACGCTCACTATATATGGTCTAGTACAAAGTGCAACATATGTACTAGAACATATATACTGAGCTTATGTACTAAAAAACCAACACAACACAGCAACAGACCCGAAATGGTTTCAAAATGGGCATTGAAAAATGAGAATTTGTCCCTCAAATTCCAATTCCACATTTTCAAGTGGAAGATATAAATCCTGAACACTACATATAACTGATAAGACTACATATTGATAATCATAATCAACATGATTAATAATAATGAATGGTTTATATGTATATATCTCTTTATATGGTTTATATGTTTATTGTGATGATTGTTTCAATCCCCAGATTGGGCTTGTATTGATAATGGCTTTTGATAGTAATGTTTCACTATCTATCTATCATCATTTTCATGTAGCTAATAATTGTAATTAATAGGTGGTGTAGGTGATGTCCTTCACAGAACTCCTGATGGGCATGGAGGATGAGGTTCAAGTAAGACAAATAATTTCTTCCTCCAAGAAGGTTATGTGGACAAGAGAAATGGAATGAAAGTTCCTAGACTTGCTCCAAGAGCAAGTTCAGAGAAATTTCAGCTAGGAAGAAAAGCCAAAGAAGGCTTCAAAAAAGAAGCCTAGACCACCATTAAGAGGAAGTTAAATGCTGACATGAGTGGTGTAGGAGAACCTATGAAGACACCTAAGGTCACCATGTATCCAATTAGAGGTAGAAGGTCAAGATCATCCCTAAGGGTGCATTAGGGTGTATTGGAACCAATAATGAAAATTTGCAATAAAGAATGTAATTAAATGTGGCTAAGTCCTATTGGTCCAAGTAGAGGACTAAGACGTCAAAATATTGTAAGTTGTTCCAATTGTGACCAAGGGGTCTAATTAGGATTTAAAAGTGTTTAAGGGATTCAATTAGACCCTAGGAATAAAATATAATAAGTTAGAATGCTTAAATTTGAATAATTTGTAAGTTAAGAATTCAAATATTTGAATCTTAACGGTCACTTAGTTTACAAGGGAAATGAGTTTATAATGCCTAAATATGTTTGTAATAAAAAACACTGATTGGATTTGGTTGATATGGTTACTGGGCATCCTATTTTATATTCCCATGTTAGGGGGAGAAGTGGTACGACTCGGTGAATCTATTTTTATGGACAAAATAGATTTTTTAAGCAATAACATAACTTTTCATACACATTTTTGATTTGTTTGAATTCTCAATTGATTCTAATGGCTGTAGAGAAAATTTAGAATGCTCTGAACATCCTTTCAAATACATTTGAATTGGTTTTGAAATCTAGAAATTGATTGTCCCATGACAGGGCACAAATTTTACATTGTTTTAGAGAATGAAGTGAGATTCATCCCCTCTCTATAACCATTGTGACTTGGGGGATGAATCAAACATATGTATTATATTCTTATAACACTCAATATGCAAGAATAATCATTGAAATATGCAGGGTGATCACCAATGAATGTTTGTTACAGGGTGAAGGACAAGAATTTGGCTCCATGGCTATAGCAGTAGACATTCTACACTAACACGGGCACTGAAAACTGATGGATTCCTTCTTGACATGATCAATGGATGGTGTTTTTTCCATCAATTGAAGGATATAGTGTTTGGATAATCTAGATTAGAGAAGCCCTAGTTTTAGAGGGTTTGAAGGCCTAATTTGGGGCTTTTGGTGTTCCAAGAGGTCTAGGTCTAATTCCTTTTGTAATTTTTCATGTTTGGACATAATTAGTCATTGTCTAAGATTTGGAGTCTTGGGGTTAAGTTTCTGACATAGTTCCTTTGAAAATTTGCCTATTTTCATGCATTTTTGAGGTCTTGGGGTTGTAGTAGCAAGGTATGGTCTAAAACCACCCTAATTTGGCCTGCTTTGACTATAGACCCTATTTTCCCTAAGTGTTATCATACCACTAATTCTGTCAAAATAATTCTTCAATTAATTGGCATAATTCATCTAAATCAAATTTAATTTCCTAAGTGATCTTATCACTATATTACATTAATTTCCTTAGCTAATTAAATTAAATCAAATCAATTAAATAAATAAAAAACAAATACATGGCTAAGGTAATTAATTAAAAGGAATTAAATAAATCCTAATTACAATTCTTCACTTGCAAAAGGGAAAGTCAATTCCCTAGCCAATGCGAGTTAAATCACTTGGATCGTGTCACATGGATCACCAAATATTCAATCTCCACCTATCTTCAAATTTCAATCCTCACCTTTCATTCCTCAAATTATTCTATAAATGAAATGAATTTTGAGCTCAATGGGCCCCTAATTTTAGAATTCATTTTGCAAACTTATGCTGCTCATATTCTTAGAGATTTCTTATTGCATTTTAGCTCTAGCATTTAGAATTGCTATAATCATTCAATTAGACCTCTAAAATGAAATTTGATTGAGTATTTATATTGCATTTAGATTAAATATTCCATTCTAAGCATGATGTTGTCAGTGATTTATGCATAATTTGAGGGAAATTATAGCATATTTCATACTCTTCTTAGATAGGGAGCAATATGTCGATTTTGATGATATATATATGTGCTTTTCCTTTGATATTTCATGTTATTTCACTAATGTAATGACATATTGAAGTGTTTTGTTTCAGCTAGCAGATCCAAAAAATATGCACACATTTCTGATGCCCATCGTGCGGTAGATCCTTAGATTTTACCTCATCTTCTTATCATTTTTGACTAATTTTGGTTCTAAGTTTCTAGGTTCAGAGTCACCTTTAGTTGATCAAGGCTCCCATTCAAGAAAGGGCCTCACATACAGAAAATCAGGTTGCATCCAGGGTCTCTAAGCTTGCATATGGTGAATTCTATATTGCATCTAGTAAAAGATCGTATCTAGTAGATTTTGTATCATATTTTGTGCAAAGCACCACATTCAAGAAGGGGTCTTGCATACAGGAAATCTAGTCTCACATCTAGGAAAGGCAATTGCATCTAGTTAATTGATTTGAAAATTTAAATTTCTAACTACTAATCTTGTGACCATGTATTTTTCTCTCCTTTAAACAACCTAACTTTTGATTGTAGGTTGTTGTTAGAGCCTTTTTTCTCAAAAAGGTGGAAAGTAACTACTAACATTTGGTTTGCAGGTTGTATAATTGTTCAATTTAAATCTATTTGTTCAAAGATTTAGAACTAAGTACATTTTTTATCACTTATTAAGTTGACCAGAGGATTATTCTCTTTTCCTTTAAGGAAAATTAGAAACCCAAAAGTCAATTTAATATTTGATAGGAATTTGGGGAAAAATTGAACAAAGCAAATTCACATTGTTTAATTCTTTTGGAATAGTAATTGAACAAGATATTTCACTAAATTTTGTGGTTAAATGAATAAGTTCAATTGTATAATTCTTTTGGGATAGTAATTGAACAAAGAAAAGTACTAAATCTTGTGGAAAATTGAACAAAGAAGCTAAGGTAACAACCACAATACCAAGAGAAAACAATGAGAATAACAAGAGAAAACCATAGAATAGAACTCAAAGAACATTTACTCCATTGGGAGAACCTATTGAGACAATTTTGAAGATACTCTTGGATAATAAAGTCCTCACAATTCCCAATTCAAAACCTTGGGAACCAGAAGTCAAACCAAGATGGTGAGATGACAATTCTTATTGTGTCTTTCATAAAAACAAGGGACATAAGACCAATAACTGTGTTAAGGTTAAACAGGTTATACAAGACCTTATTGAAGGAAGAAAAATCAAAGTGGAAGGGCACACCACTAACGAAGACCATACAAAATTTAACAAACAGTTCCCTAACTACAAAAAAGAGGAAGCTTCTAAAGGAAAAGGAAATGAATTAAATTACACCTACTCCAATAATGACAATGTGATCAATACGTTGGACATTAAAAGTGAATCAATCAATGTGATCACTATTAAAGGTGCTAAAGACACATCGATACAATCAAACATGGTGACTCAAAGCCAAACACAAGTCACGATCAAAGGAGCACAATCCTTATCCAAACAAGCGACATCTTCCAAAGTACTTGGAGTCAAAAATCCCAAACTAGAAACAACAAGAAAAATAGTTACAATCCCATCTACAAACTATAACTTGGTAGATCAACTACAAAGAACCTCAGTTCAAATTTCTATATTTTAGCTACTAAAGATCTCTTCAGTGCATAGGGAAGTTCTTGAACAAGCCCTACATTCTACAAATGTTCCAAAAGAAATTTATGTAGACAAGTTCCAGGAAATGGTTAATCAATGGAATAAGATGACAAATCATTGAATCATCCGCATAATCAACCCCTAGACATTGAAGGCTTGATTCACAAATCCCATATCAGATGTATATTGAAAGATGGAGGTGCAGGGCTGAACATATGCACTCTCAATCTAATAAAGAAGTTGGGAATTGACTCAAGGAGTAAGATAACTATCAAAGCTTACAATGAAGAAGAAATATCATTCAAGGGACTCATTGTTGTACCAGTCAGAATAGGACCAATTGAATGAAATGTGATTTTTCAAGAAATTTATCTACCATTGGCCTATAACATTTTACTAGGGAGACCTTGGATACATGAAATGCAAGAAGTACCATCCACTTACCACCAATGCATCAAATTCTCACATAATGGAGTGGAAGTAACAATGCATACAGATTCAAGCTATACTTGAAACAATGTCAAAGAAGATAGTATGGTTACTCATAATAAATAAGTACCAAAAGAATCTATACCTGAAACTTTAAAAGACATGGTGATGAGAAGCTTTGGAAAGACACTAAAACTTGAAGAAATCAGTATGGGAGAATACAAGCTAGACATGACCCCATCATTGATAGAACTTTGTGTGTCTCCAAGATCTTATGGGAAACCCTCCTCATCTTTCACACCTATAGCATCAAAAGAACAAGAAATTCATAAAGAAAATGGTATGGTTAGAGCCTCTACTTCTCAAGAGGATGAAAAAGAAGATAAAGAATTCTTGGCGTGGCTCTACAAAGGAGAACCAAAAGAAAATGAGGTAAAAAATGTGGAGATATCCCCATAAAAGTATGGTAAAGGATATGACCTTATCAAACAAATGGGTTATAAAGGGAAGGTGCCTTTAGGAGATAAAGGAAAAAGAATTGTTGAACTTATGCACATGGAATTCAGAAACACCAAAGAAAAAATAGGTTTAGGTTTCAATAATGATTCTAAAAACCCTACTTCAAGAGATGGTCCAATCTTTGATGAAGGAAGTGATGATGATGAAGAAGAAACAACATTGAAACTATGGACCTATGAGAGATTATTTCATATTGGTATAGAGTATCCCAAATATCAAGGAGAAAGATATGTACCTACTTTTGTAACGCAACAAGAGCCTCATGTTCCTTTATTGCCACAAAATGATATCCAAGAAGTAGAGGAAACAACATAAGACTCTCCAAAAGTCCCAGTGATAGAAGAAAATCCTTAAGAAATAACCCAACAACAAGATATACATCCTAACTAGGGGCAGTTTGTCACAATTTCACATGTCCTATATTTACCTCTGTAATACCCACCTCTTAGGTTGCTTTTCAGTTTGTGGATGCCAAACTCTTTTAGGCATTTTTTATGTATGTGTGGTTATTTTAGTTGATCTTGAGGATATTTATGTATTATATTTCAATGTGTTATTGATCCATTGTTAGTATGTTATATCTTCTATGTATATATGATTCATGGTTATTTAATGATGCTTATGTATATGTTAGGATTTTATTTTGATTATGCTTTTCTGACAATACTGACCTTAGATTTATATGCACATGGATCATTGTATGTTTTGCATTACTGTTTGATGTGCTTGGTATGGTATGGGAAATAGTTGTAGTTACTTGCTTCGGCGAGATCCACACGATAACCTAGTCTCAACCGTTGATTTCTATATGATATATGCATGTATGTTCGTCTTTGTGATGACAGGTTTGTAGGTACTGGGCTATGTCTTCCCTGAATTGGCAGGAGTGAGCGTGCCCTATCACATTAATCTCAGTGGTAAGAGAGGGGAGATAGTTTTCAGGTCCAAATCCTATCCTAAACCTAATTGTCCTAATTAGTAGACAAGTATCCATTTGGCTACCTTACCAAATTTGTATAGTTGACAGGAATTCGTGTATCCCTTTCCTTGAGTATGCTTGATTTTGCTTGTGTTCAATTTTAGGTGCTTGATTTGGTTATTTGTGTGTCATATCATGTTATTTATTTAATTAAATATTATTGCAATTAATTATTAAATATAAGGTATTTAATTAATTGAAAATTAAATTAAATACCTATGTTTAATTGAAAGGTTAATTAAAGTGTAATTATTGAATATTAATATTTAATTGAATATTTAAGTGAAAATTAGAGTAAATATACTTTTATGCTTTATTAAATAATTAAATATTAAGTTGCATAGATTATTGTGGTTTAAATATTTAATTTAATATTTTATTAATTACATGTGCATGATTTTGTTGAAAAAGTATTTTCAAACTTAAAGATTTCAACTTGATTTTAGGATTCGAAGTTGAGTTGTGGAATTAAAGGATATTTTAATTAATTAATTGTTATTTTCTTTTAATTTTGGAGTGGAGTCCTTTTAGGAGTTAACTAGTGTGTTGTTAGGAGGGTTTGCATGTTTAGGGGAAATTGAATACCTTTAGGAGGGAATTGGTTTCTCATTTTGGGGATAACAAGTTTTGGGAGATTTTGGGAGAGCTTGGTGTGTGCTTGGCTTTTGGGAGAATTTGAGGATTCTTGTGGTTGCATCTTGGATTGGAGATTTGTGTGTTTTGATGGTTTGCATGTGCTTGGATTTTCATGGTTTCTAGATTGTGGTTGATTTGTGCTTGGATGTTTTCAGGGTTTTGCAATCTTCAAAGGCATAATCTTAGTTTTCTTGCATTAGATTTGAGGTAGGTTTTTTTATCCTAAAAATGGTTTCAATTTTGCAATTCTGAGGTTTTTCAATTTTTTATTGGATGCATGTCAATTCTTTATGTTTTAAAGGTGTTATTTCAATTTTTGTGTTTTTGGGTATTTAGAAAACCCTTAGATCCATTATTTTTATTATTTATTGATACTTGGAAAAGCATAGTTATACTGTCCAAATTTTGTTGGAAAATACCTCCTATAACTCCTAGAAAATGAAAAAATTAAATTGGACTATAGTTTAACTCTATAGTGGTTGAAAATAAATTTGTATTGTGGAAAGAATCAAAGTTGTAGTTAAAAAAATCAATTTAAAAGAAAATATAACTCTTTGGTTTTACACCAGTCAAAAAAATACAGTGGGTCAAAAACCCAGAAAAGACAAAAAAATATATGATGGTTATTTTCCGTTTTCAGAAATAAACCAAAAAAAAAGAGAGAGATTAATTAAAAGGGTTTTGTTTTATTTAAATTTACATAGTTTAAATTTTTATAAAGCAAATTTAAAAAAAAAAAAAATTAATAGTTAATGGGGAGTGGGTGGCGGGGGCCACCGCACCCCTCCTATTGCGCGCGGTACCATGTGTTGTGGTCCGCAGGTCCAAGGACCAGCGTACCCACTGCCTAGTGGGCCCGAGAGTGTACCCACTGCCCAGTGGGGCTGCAAGCCTTGGGTAACAATACCCACAAGGGTGATGTGGGTGGGGTGGGGCCGAGAACCCCCCCCCCCACCCCCCAAACACATAAATTTTGTTTATTTAAAATTGTTTTAAGATTCGGTTTTTAATTATTATTTAATTTTTTATGTTAGTTAAATTTAATTTATTAGTTTATAATTAATATTTAATCAGTTTATTATTAATATTTAAAATTAGTTTATCATTAATCTTTAAATTAGTTTATAGTTAATTATGAATTAGTTTATAATTAATTTTTAAATTAGTTTATAGTTGATCATGAATTAGTTTAAAAATATGTGTTAATTTATTTAAATATATAGATGTATATATATTTTAATTATTTAATGTTTATTTTTAAATATGTTTTAAAACCTTAGTTTAATGGATATGTTATTTAAGGTTTTATGAATAGGTGATTATTAACTGGTCGTTAATATAAACGGATTTATTTAATGAAATTAATTATTAATATTAATGAGATATTTATTTTGAGAGATTTCACAATAAGAAAGTTATTTAATTATGGGAAATGAAAATAGTAGTATGGAGTTAATATTAATGCCAATTAAATTGTATTTCCATACTAATATAATTATAGTCAAAATTAGTAATTGTTTAAATAGGTTAATTTATGTACGTGGTATTTTATAAATTTTCCTATATTATACCTATTGTGCAACTTCATTAAAGATTTAATTATTCCTGAATAGTAATTTTAATTGGATGAACGAATTTGCATGATTAGGGATTATAAATATGTTTATCCCTATGTTAACATTGTATTTAATTTAATGCATTATGAATATGAAGTTATTGTACTATGATGTGTTTTGGGTGCGTGATTAAATGAATTGTGTTCTTTTACGTTATCATGTTTTCGGGTGTCAGTTGGGCTAGATGACCCTTAGGACATAAATCCAGAGGTTTTGGGGTTGTACTTTCTGCAAGGTATCTTACATGATGTCAATTTGTGTTTTATATGATGATGTCATGGTCTTGATATTCTTAGACCCAACCTGGTTCAGTTATGATGTGTTGTTTGGTCTTGTGAGGATACTGTAGATGTTTTATGGTTATTGAGTACCTATGTGCACCTAAATGGGCAAGATGTGATTTGATTTATGATGTACCTTTATGATTCTCTTTTGTGAACCTAGGGTAGGTTACCTAGTTGTATGATAGGAGGTGGCTTGCAATAAGTGTTGGAGCCCACAAGTGGCTTCTAGGATCACTTATCGTAAGTAGTGGTAACAAGTGATAAAATAATAATTTATTAGGATTGGGATATTATAATCTAATGAGATATTAATTTGGTTAATGACCTTGTCAGTTTGGAGAGGTCATTGGTGCGGTGTATGGTCACTTGGGTGCCAGAATCTATTAAGGGATTGCTAGGACAAAACTCAAGAGTTATACGTACATGATGACACCTTCCTATATACAGCTTAGGTTATCCTACGTGTGTCAGTACCTCTGGTGTTGTTTAGTGTTTCTTGATGTGGTTTAGAGTGCTTCTAGGATCTTCCTATACATTTGAGTATGATGTCTTGTGTACCATGTTGGCATTCTCATTGTATACCCTATGTGATGAGCCTGTTACTATCTCCTCAACACGGTGGGAGTGGACCTTTGGTTCCACGCGGTTGGGTGGTAGTGATTCTTATTACCATTGAGATTTTGATGGATTCTTCTTCATGCTTGGATGTTCCTTGTTGTAGTTTCATCTTCCTAGTCTTTTGGAGACTTATTCAGTTACTTGAGTTGTGTATTGTACCATGTGTAGATATTAGTTATCATCCTTTGGAGGATGCATTGTATTATTTTTTATGTATTATTACATACCCTGCGACTTGTGTAGTGGATGTTGATTAGGTAGTATACCTTTGGTATCAGGTGTATATGTAATCTTTTATTATGAGATGTATGTAATTGGTTTCAAGTTATGTAACCATTATGTTAGTTATTTATATTTGTTATTCATAGATTATTATGCTTAAGTAATTCTACATCAAGGAACCCTCAAGAGATGTTATCTATGTATGAGTTGTATTTCTTGTATGTCATGTACTTCATTGTGTTGCTTCCGCATTGTTATCATTAATGTTTGTAAACATCTAAAAAAAATATTCCTTAAACTTAGTGTCATGTTTAGGTTAAGTTCTCCTGGGTTCCCTGGTGGGGCATTACAACCTCACTTTGATCTACAAGTGGCTAATAGGGTACATCAGGTAACTATTTCTAAGTTTCTAAATAGATTAGATGATGAAATAATAAACTCACATGATTATGAATGGGATAACTTGTCTGATGCTACCACAGATATTGAGGTAGATGTGATTCACAAATTTACATCTCTATTGGAGAGAGGAGAGAGTTTTGAGACTTTCCCTAACACTGTTGTTGTTCTAGAATCAGATGAGATACCACTACCTAGGATTTTTTATCACGATACTGGTGTTTTACTAGGTCTAGAGGAAATTCAACAGATACAAGCTATGATTTCCAATTTTATGAAAGAATAAGAAGGAATCTCAACTGATGAGTCACTAGAGTTAGGTCCACATATTACTAACAATGACCCTATCAATGACAATTTGACCCTTGATGATCTAAATGTTGTAGAAGTTGACTTAAAAGAACAAGTATTGTCAGCTAATAGTTTTGACACTGACACGATGTTGTTCTTATCAAACTCTGAATCATCATCCTTAATAAACCCTCACTTGATTGATTGGAATAATTTAGATCCTACTTCTATCATGAACTTTCCCAATGACTACACTTTGGCTTGTTATCTAAATGTTTGTGAACCTTATCCTTCTTCCACCAATGTAAGGAGCATGAACATGACAAAGGAGGATATCAAGTTTCTTAGTCACAAATCAAAAAATAAAAAGAAGAGAATAACTAATGGTGAAAACCATGTTGTGTTAGTATCAGATTCTAAAAAAGTAAAAATAAAAGACATATCTGATGGTGAAAACCTCTCAAAGGCACCAAAAGATGAGATTATTGATATCCTCCATGAGAACTTTCAAGAAAGATCTTCATTTTTGATAGAACCAACACAACCAATTAACTTGGGAACAATAGAAGCTCCTCAATTTGTTCACTTGGCACAATCCTTATCAGAAGAGGAAAAGATACAATTCACTGAGTTCCTAAAAGATAAAAAGATCAAATTTGCATGGTCTTACACTAATATGCATGGATTTGATCCTGAATGAATAATGTATCATTTATCTATAGCTCCTGGGATCAAACTCGTGAAAAAAAAATTAAGAAAGATGCATCCACATGTTGCATTGCTAGTAAAAGCAGAGCTAGAAAAACTCTTAAAAGCTGGATTCATAAAAGTCATCGCTTACACAAGATGGATTTCTAATGTGGTACCAATATCTAAAATAGATAAATCTATCAGGATTTGCATAGACTTTAGAAACTTAAACAAAGCATGTCCTAAAGATGATTTTCCACTACTAAACATTGATATGATTATAGATCTAACAACATGATATCATATGTACTCACTCATGGATGGATTCTTGGGCTATAACCATATTAAGATTGCTCCTGAGGACCAAGAGAAGACAACATTCACATGTGCATAAGGAACATTTTGCTGGAACGTCATGCCATTTGGATTAAAGAATGTTGGCGCTACATACCAAAGAGATATGACAAAAATATTCCATGATATGATACACAAGAACATGGATGATTAGGTGGATGATAGCTTAGCCAAGTCAAAAACAAGGACTACTCATATTGAAGACCTAAGAAAGATACTAGATTTCATGGAACAATTTCAACTCAGGCTTAATCCAAAAAAATGTGCATTTGGAGTCTAATCAGGGAAGCTACTAGGGTTTATTATATCAATAAAAGGAATTGAGGTGTGCCCTGAAAAAGTAAAAGCTATATTGGAAATATCATCTCCATGCAATATTAGTCAAATGAGGACACTGCAAGGAAGACTCTAGTCCATCAAAAGATTTATGTCACAACTAGCAGACAAAGCACAACCTTTTACTAAACTGCTGCATAAAGGTGTTACCTTCAAATGGGACAAGCATTGTGAAAACAACTTCAAAGAATTAAAGGATTACTTGGCTACTCCTCCCATTCTCATGGAACCTATTCATGGAAAGCCATTACTCCTATATATCTCAACTACAACTACTTCATTGGGAGTATTGCTAGCATAAGAGAATAAAAATAAAAGGAAAGAGAAATATACTATATCAACAGGATCCTGGTGTCTTATGAACTCAGTTATAGTATAATTAAAAAATCTTTCTTATCAGTTATCTTTGCATCACATAAATTGAGACACTATATGCTGTCCCATACAGTAAAGCTTATTGCAAAAATAGATCCTCTCAAATATCTCTTAAGAAAAATAGCATTAATAGGATGGTTGGCAAAGTGGGTCCCGATTCTAAGAAAATTTGATATTGAATATGTGGATATAAGGGATATTAAAGGACAATTCCTAGCAGATCAATTGGTTGATTCACCCTTGCAAGATGACACACCTTTGATAATTGAATTTCCTGATGAAAAAATCATGCATTTAAACAAACATGCATGGAAGCTGTATTTTAATGTCTCTTTCACGAAGAAAGGACCTAGATCAGGGGTTCTATTTATCACTCCTCAAGGCTAAAAGATACCCAAAGCATATAAACTGATGTTTCCATGCACAAATAATTTTTTTGAATATGAAGCATTGGTGATTGGTCTTAAGCTGGCTATGGAATGGAAGATCATAGAGTTACATGTGTATGGTGACTCTTAGCACATTATTAACCAATTAAATGGAGATTATCATACCAACGATGAGAAATTAATGCCTTACAAACAACTGGTTGAAGACTTGAAAAAGTACTTTGTCTTCATCACATTCCAGCAAATACCAAGATTAGAAAACAAAGTTGCAGATGCTATGGCTACACTAGCTTCCATGTTACAACTGGAAGAACATCAATTTCACTGTGACTTCTTGGTGGAAGAATTATCATATCCATCCTTTGATACACCTAGATCCCAAGTAATTTGTGCTTTGTATGCTCAAGACCAATCCTAGTATGCCAAAATAATTTCCTACCTTATTGAACAAATTATAACCAATGGCCTACCAAGGAATGAAAAAACAAGATTTAATTAGGATAGCATCACATTATGTCCTCATCACTAATAAACTATATAGATGAAGTCTCAATGGTATAGTTCTTAGGTGTTTAGAATAAAGAGATTTTGATCGCGCATTAAAAGAGGTTCACAAAGGTGTATGTGGATCGCACTTGAATGACTTTTCATTAGCTAAAAAACTACTAAGAGTTGGTTATTACTGGCCCACAATGGAAAAAGATGTTGTTCTATTTTCAAAAACATGTCACAAATTTCAAACACATGGAAATCTCATCCATGCTCCTGCTAGAGAACTCATACCATTTATAACACATTGGTCATTTCAACAATGGGCCTTTGATTTGGTTGGACAAATTTATCCTAATTATTCAAGTGGACATAAGTACATCATTATGACCACTCAACATTTCACTAAGTGGGTCGAGGTTGTACCACGGATCAAAGCCATTGGAAAATAGGTGGCTATGTTCATCTTGAACTACATCATTTGTAGGTATGGGATACCCTCTTCTATTGTAATAGATAATGGGGGTTGGTTTAAAAACCAAGACATCGAAGACCTTTACACACAGCTTCATACCACTCAACATTTTTCTTCAATCTATTATCCTCAAGGTAATGGACAAGCTGAGGCATCAAACAAAAACATTATTGAAATCTTACACAGAACTCTGAGTAAATGTGGCAGAGACTGGCATTTGCAACTAAATCTGACACTATGGGCCTAGAAAAAAAGTATTAGAACACCAACTAGAGCCACACCATTTTCTCTAGTCTATGGTATAGAAGAAGTGCTACCTATTGAAGTAGAAATTCCATCTTTGTGGGTCTCTCTCCAAGGTCTTGGTACAAATGAACAATACTGCATTGATAGGGTTAATTAACTAGAACTCCTTGATGAGCGCAGACAAAAAACATTTGATCATCTCAAAGTGTACCAAAATTGAATGTCAAAAGGGTACAATAATAAGGTTAAACCACAACAATTTCAAGTGTGAGATCTCATTCTAAAAGAGAATCCTAGGAACCAGCCAAATAGAGAACAAAAAGGAAAGTTTGAACCCAACTTGCTGGGGCCTTATGGCAATACTGCAACCTTTGGAACTAGAGCATATCAATTAGCTACACCTGAGGGAGATGTTTTTCCTGATCCCAGAAGTGCTCTACACTTGTTATCTAGTTAGCAGAGCCTGTGCAGGGAAAATTCTTAGAAAATACCCAAAAAAATCAGAAAATTGACACTGAAGAAATCAAAAAATAGTGGAAAAAGTCTTGAAAAAGGGTATCCTTAGTGAAAACCTAGAAAACAGGTGCCTTGATACTAACAAAAATAAATAAAAAAAGAACAAAAGTTTGAAAAAGAGAAAAGTGCCTTGGCGAAAACTTGGCAAACAGGCATCTTGGTAGCAAAAATAAAAAGCTTTTCCAAGTGGTGAAAACCTGGAAAACAGGTGTCACTTGTACTCTGTGCTCCATCTATCAATGCACTGTTGATACTATTCCCTCACAATTGCACCTATGCTATTGGCCAACTCTATTTCCTTACAAATTTCATATCCTTTCCTGGGATTAGTCTACATTTGCGCCTTAGGAATAGTCATTCTGCACTTGGGGCATCTTTGCTAGCATGTTCAGTTTGTGTCTTCTAGGTTGTCCTAGGGTCTTGTCTAGGAAGGTTTGCCTCTCAAAAAAGTATTTCTCAATACTTGCATCAAAATGTCACTATCACAAACAAGGGTTTTTCTTCAACACCACCTACCTATAACATACATCATACTAGTGTTTCTCAATACTTTAATCAAACACTTTAAATGTACTAGTGTTTCTCAAAACTTTAAACACACTTTAATGGACCTATTATTTCTCAATGCTTTAATCAAATAGTTTTCCTAAACACTACATTGGATTGAAATCACTGACAAAGTTAATCCCATATATTTAAACATGCAAACTGTGTTGCTTGATTCAAAATTATGATTGATGATACTCTACTGTGCTTAAAAAATGAATCCACAGTATTTCTCAATACTACTTAAACACATAGATTGATCTTGGTTTGATTATGACTCTTTTATGTTCCCATGATGTTTCAAACTAGGGGCATGTAAGATGTTATGAATTCTATTTGATTAATTATCAATTGGTGATTATTTTGTCTTACGAGTTACTCCATGACATCTATTCAATGACAAAGAGTCGCAAGGACAGGGGCATAATATTTTCTTGGTTTTCTGTGTATGGTGATTGTTTCAGTGATCCTATAAATTTTAGGTAAATTGGATGTTTATGGTAAGAGCTACCAATATGAGTGGATAGCCGCATATATCTTGGTCCTATTTATGTGTAAAATACGGTGAGGTTGAATCAACTTCCTTGTCTGTTTCTACATCAGATTCTAAGTAAGGTGTACAACACATTATGAACCCAAGGATATGATTATTGAAGGTCATGGAGGGTCACATATCTTACATTACACTTGAACAAAAGATGATTCTTAAAAGAAAAAGGAGATAAAAGACTTTTCATCCTGGCCTCTATGCCTTGATGCTTAGGTTTATTTCCAACATTGCATCCAATAGACATAGTATTCATACTTTCATGATACCAGTGGGTATTAGTGATAGTTGTACTATCCGCTCATGTCCATTACAAAAATTCCCAATGATGATAAAAATGGTACAATGTATACAAATCAGTGACAATCCTAAGAGTCTCCATATAGATGCATTTATAGATTGCATGATTCATTTTTGAAGAAAAGGATAAGGACTTGAGCTCAAAATGATTTCTTGGTTCATCTAAAATCCAAGTTAACTACATAATCTATATTACTGATATCAATGTCATTGCATATCCATGACATACATTCTGCATTCATAAATGAGAAAGAGAAATTACAAAAAATAAAGCATTGCATTTACTTTTACATCCTAAGTGCATCCATACATATATTTTCATAAAGAAAATCTCAAAAACATACATTTTCATAAAGAAAATCTCAAAAACATACATTTGCATATTCATCTAGCATCATTTGAAACACATTTATATATCAGTAATAAATCAAAGATCATAAAATGATTTCATCACATGAATCTAATCTAAGCTCATCAAGATACCAAGTACATAATCCCATGTGCATCAATCTAAACATTTATCAAAGCAAGAGAAACAATGAACATATCAAGATCAGGAAAAACTATCTCAAATATATCAACGATGGAGCAGATCAAAAATGTGAAACATCTACAAAAGAGTATCAGAATATCAGTGTGAAATACATATCAAGTATCAAGAGTCTATAGTACAATCGATGATCACAACAGGATCAATATATAAAAAATATCTCAAAATATCACAAGTAAAATGTCAAGCCTAACTACCACCCTCTCCTAGATCTGGAGGAGGAGGAGGTGGTGCAGGATAAACCAGTGGAGGCATCTCTCCCTCAGACTACTGTGCTACTCAAGAATAAGAAGGATCTCTTTGTCCCTCTAGAACTGTAGCATAATAAAAACCAAAATTGTATGTATCTCTCTAACCCTGATGTGTCTCTATGCGGGCCTGTGTATCTCTCTCTTCTCTCAAGCACTCAATATGACTATCTCTATCCACCAATAAAGCCTCTAATGTGGTAACCCTAGCCCTGAGTTTCTCATGCTCTCACTGGCACTAAGATAAACTATAACCATCCATACCAGAACCTCTGCATGTATCTCTGGGTGGATCCTCTCCACTGGGTACCTTCCCTAAGGGTCTTTGCTACTATCTCTATTTCTCTCTAGTAAGAAATGGACCTAGATCTCTCCATGGAGGCATAGACCTAAAATGAGTCTATCTGCCCTCTCTATTGCCACTATTTCCCACTACACCTCCATCCCTATCATCTCCATCATCTGGAGGAGGGTGCCTACCATCTCTCCCTCCATCCCTCTCCCACCTCTCCGGTCTCTCTAGGATCTGCCTCTACCTCTGACTAGTGTTTCATCTATAGGATCATAATCTAAAGGATCCTCTATGTGAGGAACCACCTCATCAGGAGCCATTAATCTAGGAAATGGATACTGTAACATATGTGTGAGGGATCCATCAAAACAACCTGCATCAATAACCTCTGGAAGAATGTCCCACCCAACTACAACCATCTGATTGATAGCCTGCTGAGCGGTCTCATATACCAACTTGGCTCCCCAAAGTGGCTCCTCATCATAGATCTAAGCATATAATGACATATCCTGACATCTACCCTGTACGTGGCCATACTGTCTCAGAACACATGTAACCAGAAATCTCTCTACAATATATATGGTATGACAAATAAAGTACCTTCTCTAAAAGAAGTATGACATATACCACCTATCTGAAGCCCACTCCTCACAATCAAGGTATGGTTGCCAGATCACAATATTCATATCATCAAACAATCAACACCAGTGCTCTACCTTTCCCAAATGGGGCTTCTCAATAAATCCAGAGTACATATACACATAAGGCTACTAAACTTCTCATTGCCTGTCTACAATCAGACAAGTCACATGGATATGATTCCAAGCCCATATCTAAAAAACTAAAATCCCTATAGTCATGCTATAGGAATATTGATAGACTATCTCATGAAGCTATCGATACATGTGTGCTAAAATACAACTACCCCAAGTGAATCTATCAGATGATCCAATCATCTTCTCTAGAGTATCTACTCAGCCACACATGAAACCATGTTGTCCCCTATTAGGCATGAGGATTCCTCCAATCAATTCGGCTAGATATACAGGTAAATGATCATAATGATCACACATATGATCCCACGTCAAATACCGATACACTATGGTCTGATCTCCAAAGAATCTCTAAGCTGATGCAATGGCTATAATAGAATGGGACTCAAACTCTACCTCCTGACCCGTCACTAGAATCCGTAATATATGCCACACGTCCTTAGGTGTGACAGTCATCTCACCAGTCAGGAGATGAAAGGTGTTGTGCTCCAAATGCCATCTCTTGGCAAGTGTAGTTAACAACCCCCAATTTACCCTGATGTCAGGTAAATCTATAAGTACAACTAATCCTACTTGAGCTATGATTGGTATCTTAACATCTATCAACAATCATGACAAAGCAAGGACCCAACCTAGATAGGGACCTCAAAAAGAAACTGCGTCAATGACAATCTGTCAACAGACAGAACATACAAGTTTAATTTAGTATTCTCACTAAGGAAACTACATAGAAAAGCTATCATATAAGTATTTTTGGTCTGCAGATGGAGAAAAATAGTCAAAAAATAGAAAAATCCTAACTCCTAAACTAGAAATGACTATATTTTTATAGGCTACAATCATTTGTATGGTATGTGATATGCAATTTCTGGGATGTGATGGGGCATATGGGAAATGATCTTGTTTTAACAGGATGCGACACGGGCCACAGGGTGCGATCCTGTTTCCTTGGGATACAAAAAACTTCAAAGCTTAACAAATTTTACACTATGCGATGCTACAAAAGAAAATAGGGTGCAATCCCAAATTTATGGGATGCAACATAAGATTTTGGGGGAAAATAGGATGTGACATGGGATTAACCAGACGTGATCCCATACATGAGGTGTGATGCAAAATTCAAAGCTACATAACTCTTACAAAAATGGACAAAATGAAAAACAAAAAACATGGAAAGGTAGGTTTTGAGGTACCCACTAGTAGTGCATAATCGGTCGGGCACTAATGTCGATGGGCAAGCTTGAATTGATGCTTCTGCAAGGGGACCACCATCTTCTTTGTAGAGCTCTTAATCTACTAAAGACTAAGGTTAAAATGAATGGGTCAATAGGAATTTGGGATATATATTGACCTTTTGAGCTATTTAGGAGCTCTAGAACTCCTCCCAGACTATCAAAATTCAATTTTGTTCTTCTCTGATCTATCAGGAAAAAAATCAAATGCACAGATGATGTTTTTAACAGCATAGTACACATTTTGTGACAACTTCCCAAAAATGTATAATTGTTAGACATGTTCAGAAAATGATTAGCAGGCTTTACACAATCATTTTTCTAGGTTCTCTATCATCAAATAGTACATTATTCATCAAAATATTGGTCCTACATCATTTTATCAGACTTAGAACTCACATTTTAAACATACTTAACTTGGTAAACTTTTGTTTTCTCTTAACATAGCTTCGCTTCATCATTTCTTCTTATTGATTCTTTCTTTATTCAATTGATTAGCTCAAGAGATATATAATTATAGAGAGGGATTTTATTCTTTTTCATTCAATTTTGTTCCTGAGGGGGCATGATCACACTTAAATCAATCAAATTCTTGCTCAAAAAGCATTAAAATGACTTCATCTAAAAATACTAGGGGCATGGCATTTTCCTTCTATCAAGTTGGAACTGTTGGATAGAAGGCTTCGATTCTCACAAGCTAGATATCTATGTTTACATGTTCTCAGATCTCTACTAAGCTCCTGGTAGCTTCATACTGACTTTCGTTCGATCAAGTTTGGTGTCAGTATTATCAATTCTCATTCGATCAAGTTTAGAATTGATACCTCAAAGCTCCTAGAAGCTTCATACTGACCTTCATTTGATCAAGTTTAGCATCAGTATTATCTATTCTCGTTCAATCAAGTTCAGAATTGGTATCTTCAAGATCTTTTTTGACCTTTGTTTGATCAAGTTCAAATTCAATACTATCAGTATTAGTTCAATAAAGTGTGAGACTGATCTCATTAGACATTTTTTTAAATCAAGTGCAGAATTCTCAAACTTTCTAAAGTCAACATCAATCATTCTTTGAATCAATGCATTGCTTGCACATCAATTAAAAGAGGGGAAAATGTAACCACCCTAATTTGGGTTTCTCTGACCATATAACCTATTTTCCCTAAGTGTGATCATACCCCTAATTATGTCAAGACAATTCTTTAATTAATTGGCATAATTAAGCTACATCAATTTTAATCTCCTAAGTAAACTTATCACTAAATTACATTAATTTCCTTAGCCAATTAAATTAAATCAAATGAATTAAATTAAAAAAAAAACATATAAATGGATAAGGTAATTAATTAAAATGAATTAAATAAATCCTAATTACAACTCCTCACTTGCAAAAGGGAAAGTCAAATCCCTAGCCAATGAGAGTTAAATTACTTGGATCACCTCACATGGATCACCCAATATTCAATCTCCACCTCTCTTCAACTTTCAATCCTAACCTCTCATTCCTCAAATTATTCTATAAATAGAATGAATTTTTATCTCAATGGGCCCCTAATTTTAGAATTCATCTTGCAAACTTATGTTTCTCATATTCTTAGATATTTCTTATTGCATTTTAGCTCTAGCATTTAGAATTGTTATAATCTTTCAATTGGAGCTCTAAAATGATCTTTGGTTGAGTATTTAGCTTGAATTTAGATTAAATCTTCCATTCCAAGCATGATGTTGTCACTAATTTATGCATAATCTGAGGGTAATTATAGCATAGTTCATACTCTTCTTAGATAGGGAACAATATGTCAATTTTGGTGATATATATGTGCTTTTTATTTGATATTTCATGTTATTTCACTAATGCAATGACATATTGAAGTGTTGTGTTGCAACTAGCAGATCCAAAAAATAAACACACAATAATTATTCATTGTCCAAGAGTTGGATTCTTGGGGTTAAGTTTCTGACACAGTTCCTTTGGAAATTTGCCTATTTTCATGCATTTTTGAGGTCTTAGGGTTGTAGCAGCAAGGTATGGTAAAAAAAACCTACCTCTTGCTTTGTATTTGTTATCAATCTTGATAATGGGTACCTGAAAACCTAATCTCTTTACCAAGCATTTCATAAGTTTTTGGAGTTATAGGTTTTGGAAGGTTTTTATTGTCCTAATATAGTGCAATTAAGTCTCCTGGTAGAATCCAAGCACTTTGTGCATAATCCATAGATTGTGACTCCATAACTAGTTAATTCCTTCTAAAATTAGTTGAATTAAGTCTCTTTTTAAATTAGAAGCTTTGAGTCAAGTTGTTGGTTGGAAATATCATTTTGAGCTCATTTAGGAAGGGTATTTTCAACCTTGTATTTCCCTTAGAAGCCTAATCCATCAATTTGTCAAGAACCCACTACCCTATCCTCTGCATCAATGAGCCTCAATCTGTGAAAGGAAAATTTCAAAAAAAGGTTGAAAGGGTGGAAGCAAGGTTTTAGAGTTATGAGGGAGTTGAGGAGTATGAGTGGGTTTGCATTGAATGTGACTACTCAATGTGTGGATGCTGATGAGATGGTGTGGGTGGAGCTTCTAAAGATAACATGCTCTTTTGAATATGTTGATCTAATAAATATTTACTTGTAATTAAGTTAGTGATACAAGACAGAGGTCTGATTCATTCATTATGGAAACATTCAAAGAAAATAATTCAAAGATGCCAAAGTTTATAAGAGACAACCCTTCTAGTACTACAGTGACCTAGCCTTCATTTTGGGTAATGACATAGCTAAAGGTATTGCAACTACTACTGCACAAGAGACAGAAGAAGAGTGCAATATGGATGAGGGCGTCGACTTGGATTGTGATGAGGATTTTCCTATTGGTACACCTATAAAGAATACAATTGATTTGGATGATTAATTATATCATTCCAATAAATCGAGTGTAAGTGGTAGGCCAAATCCTTCAATACCTTCATCAAGGAGAGGAAAGAGGAAGAAGGCAAGCATGGCTGGTTTGTTGGATGTGATTTGTGAAACTATGAAAAAAATACAAGAGGACCTCCATTTGTCTCAAGTTATCAAATCTGATTCAGATGTTGTCTTAGATAGTGTGTATGAGGCCCTCAAACCTACCCCTGATTTGAGATGAGACACTATGCTAAAGGCATATGACACCTTCATGGTTGAAACTAAAAAATCCAAAGGGTTCTTCAGAATGAATGAAGAGGAAAGAGTGGACTACATTATAATGAAGTTTGGATAACTCTAGTTACTTTTGTTTCATTTTAAGTCTTGGTACTTAAACATTGGGAAGGTTATCCAAGATACTTTTTTATCAGCAACATATAGTTGATATCGGTGTGACATTGTTTTGTTTTGTTGAAACTCAAATAATGTGGTTTGATTGTTCACGTATGGATGGTCTCTATGGATTCTCTATCCCCAAATCAACATTTCTCTTGTACATATGGTTTCTCTACTATATATTCTCTAGTACATATTTCTTCTTTCTTCCGAAGTCACCATTCATGATTAACTCACTACTCCACCTTGTGTAAGTTTTGTAGATCACTCAAACACATACTTTTTTGCTTGGCATCATATATACGTACAATAATGATGATATTATTTTTACTGTTATTTCATGTATTATAGATTGCATTCATGATTTACTTAAAAATTAATATAGCTGTTATTCCTTCTTGTGTTTTTTGTAAACTTCTCTAACACCTACTTTTTTTCTTGGCATAATATTAATGTTATAGTCAAAGTGTGCATTGTAATGGAAAAGCATGTAATATATCTATATGTGATGATTATATATAATTTTTGGTTGGCATTTTTTTGTTCCATTTTATATGTCTATACGTCTTGACTTGGTTAGCCCTATTGCATTAGAAAATATAAATGGAATAAACCAAGGAGTAACACATGATGAAGATCAATTACAGTGAGAAATTATGTTGTTCTATTGCAAAGTATTAGAACTGTACATTTTGAATTCTTCAAAACTGTTCCAACAGTACTCATATGGCTGCTCTACCCAAATTTTGTGTTTTTCATATTAGTTTTTACTGTTATTTCAATTAGGATATATCTAAACTATTGTGATAATATGAAATATAAGTACTTTAAAATTTTGTTTCCATATATCGAGCAGATGTAGTTTTGGATATTACTATACTAGTTCAAAATTTTTTTTTGTATATTGCTCCAACACCTACTTTTTTTCTTAGCATGGTATATACATGTGTTCATGAAGAATTCAAAATTAACAGTTCTGAGAGTACACATATGTTTTTCATGATTTCAACTTATAGTCCATATTTTTTATGACTACACATATTTTTGATGTTACTCCTTGGCATATTGCATTTATTATGGGGACTTTTCTGGCCGATATATTATGACTAGGATACAAGAAGCTTCAGCTGGATATTGGCTTGTGTTTTTTTTTACTTAACGGCGTGTCTTCACACCACCATTTTGTTGTTGGATTTTTTTCTTCCCCATCTTCTATTTAAAGTTTGAATTCCAATCTTTTCATTATAGCATACAAAGTTGGAATTTAGATCTTAATTTCCATTGCCCTATCTGCATTTGTTGGTATGATATGGTTCTATTACAACTATGAATATTTTTGAACTTGAAAAAGATGAACCATTATGATGAAGGTTTCTCTAATATATTCTTCTCCTTACTCCATTTGTGATAGATTTATGAGAAATCCCATTGTCGTATTTACAAAAAGGGCAGCTTGAAATTTATAACTTTCAAAGAAAAAGACAAATTATTAGTTTTGTTAAAGTGAGAACTTGTCTTCTTCAAATCCATGAGTTGGTTACCAAGATCTTGGCCTTCAAGTACATGTGCTACAGCTGCATCTGCATAGGATCCTTTCTTTCTATGAACTTTCAATATTCTTGAGTAGTGTAATCTTAAGATGATGTTTATGATCATCGTTAGTTAGTTTCATTATCTCGTTCTATCTCTTAAATTCATTGGGTCTGTCCATAAATGTTTTTAAGAACATGAAGTCTATATGAATTCTCTTTCAATGATTGCACATTGTTCATTTCTGATCTGAGCTTTCATATTCATTCCTTGTTTTGATATGCATGAATGCCCTTGTAATAATGTAGCCATATGTATCTTTTCCATCTTGGAGTTTGGATAAATGAGAACATGTTGTAGGAGTACTAGTAGTGGTGTAGAATTAGGCTCTATCTTTAATAACATTCTCTATGACACAATACCATTAATTTAATAAAATGCAGCTGAGAGAGTGTACAAGTAATAATTGTAATTCATTGAATAATGATTTCATATAGCATTATCAGAAGAATGCACAATTGATACCTACTAAATTTTATGATACTATCTCTATCATTTAGAATCAATGCAACACTGGAAGCATGTACAAATTATATTATAGAAGAGATACTCTATCACTACCAATGGTTAGTTATAAATATTGCAAGGTAAGCCATGTAAAATTTAGTTTATGTCATTACATGTAGTCTCAAAGTGCTTCTTTCATCTCCACACCCATAAGTACTGAAGATTAGTGTACATATATAAGGTAGCTGCACAAACTGTCAATCCTAGAAGTTTTCTTGACCATTTGAAAGACAAAATATATATGGAAATGTGATATTTCCATGAAGTGATTTATCATATATGAAATCACTTTGTTTTGAGATTATATTTCCAAACAATTATGAATCTACGAACGGTATGATATTAAAAGAAATCTATGATAAAAATACTGATTATATATATCTTCCAAACTAGATAATCATAGACATCGTGTTTTAGTATTTTCCAAACTAGATTATCATCAACATCAATAGATTAATAACAGTAGTAAAACCTAAGTTGAAGTTGTAGCCAAATCTACTATGTATTAAATACTTGTTCTCCCCCTCTAGGGCATCTGCACCACCATCACCACTGTTGCCTCTGCTGTCATATTCACCTTCCACAAGGTCATGACTCACATTGGTCTTCTTCTCTTCACTACACTGTATAAGGAGAAGGATACTCCTTTCTTTTCCATTGTGGTGAAACCTAGAGAAGAAGTGAAAAAGAAGAAGGTGGAGAAGAAAGAACCACTTAGGAGTGTAGGACCCAAGGAGGTGCAAGAATTGATGAATAGGTATAAGGATCTGATTGTAGATGAAGAAACTAAAACTCTCCCACAATTCAGAGATGTGAATCACTATATTGAATTCATACTAGGGTCTACATTTCCCAGCAAAGAAACCTACAAGCTAACTCCAGAGAAGAATTAAGAGTTGGAAAGACAAGTTGAAGTGTTTCTGAGAATGTGTTTAACTAGAGGCAAAAAAAAAAATCAATGAAACAAGAACATCAAGTGGAATCAACCCATGAAATTGGACATGGAGAAGCCTATTGGGGAGACAAATAGACTCCAATTCTGATTTGGTGTTGGGAGCCCTTTTTTGAATCCTTTTGAGGAAGCCCTAGTTTATTCTAGCCAAATGAACCTAGAAGCTTTTGTGAGGATTCAAGGTGCTGGAGAAATCATCAAGGTCTAGGATTTGGAGGTCTTTTGGAGGGTCCCTAGAGGTCTCTTAAAACCCAAAGTTGATTCAAGGTTGTTTGGAGAAGTATAGTGTTTGAGTTCAGTTTGCAGAAAAGTGCCACTAGCCCATTTGGAGCAAATTGGGTGTAGGATGACTAGTCTTAATTGAGAAGACTTGGGTAGCCTTGGTTAAGTCCATTGTGAATTTTTTTGACTAAGGAGGACACAATTCCACTCCTTAGAAGGATATTTTGAATTGATTTTTTTCATAAGTCATTCGATTGATTCCAAAATTGTAGATTTGGAGAGTGGTTGAAGTTGCAACTACTCAGACCTTAAAGTAAGGTTGGTTAGGTTTCAGAGAGAACAAAGAGAAGGGATTTGTCACACTACTTTTTACACCTCTAAAAAAACATTATAGATATAAATCCTGTCAAGTCTAGTTGCATGAAGGAGACAACAATACTATTTTTTTTATAATATTGCATAATATTTTTATAATATTACATAATATTTTCTAAGTTACATAATATTTTCCATTAGTCTTGGGACTGTCACTCAATGTAAACTAAGACCTTCTAGGATAGTCAAATAAATCCATAGCCCAACCTATTGATACAATCATTCAATGTATCTAGCGAGGGTTCAAGGAAGATACAAAGCCATGAAGATCACAAATATAGATATCCTAAACACATTCCTCATTCTTAAGAAGAATCATACACTCATGACATAAAAAAAATTATGAGTAAGGAAAATGACTATGAGTGTGATTTTAGCAGTGAATAAGATAATCTCAACTATTAGTATGTATCTAATGCAATAATAATTCCAATACAAATACAAACTTGGTTTGGACTGCCAAAATGATTGCAACTATAGGAATCAATAGAAAACCCACTATAAAAATTAGCAGGAAGGAGGGTATGTGAAACTTAACTAAAAGCATGTGTATAGGCCTAGTAGAATAGTTATTCATGTTAGTAATAAATGAGAGGGGGGGTGAATTAGTGACCTTAAATAATTTATCCTTTTTAAACCTTAATCCACCAATTAATACACCTCAGATTATTAAGTCCCTACAAGATGTATGCCTTTGAAATACTTGAAACAAATGACTGTCTGTCGGTTTACCTTGTCTGTCCTTCTTCTTGATTATCGATAGATAGTAAAACTTATTTACCGATGCTTAGTAAATATGTAGAGTATACCAATCAATCCATAAATGCATATGTGAAATGTAAAACAATAAAGTAATAAACCATACACACATAACACAAGGATTTTAACATGGAAACCCTGTTAAGGGAAAAACCACTAGGACCAGTACCCCAAATTTTTACTCTTCTGAAGTGAGCCGTATTAGGAGCCAACCCTGTTAAAGGTTACAAACACACTGTTAAGTGTGACCTTGTTAGATGATTTTTATACATAGGTTGTCACTAAGTATCTAGCATCTACGCTACCATTCTTGAATCAGCCTCTAGACTATCAATAGGCTTTATGCTAATCTTACTACCATCCTTGAATCAACCTCCTTAGACTGTCAATAGGCTTTAGGTAAGATCGATGCTACTATCATGAATCAAAATTTTTGGTAATCTATTAGGATATACCTCAATTATAGAAGACGGTTAAGTCCTGCTCTATTAAGAGACTTAATGCTTCGATGGTTAAACTAAAACACAATGACCTGTTTCTAATGCAACTTTGAATTGCAGATATTTAGATCTATTTATGTACTTTACCTCTTTGATCAATGTATCAATTCAATTTCTTTGTACTTCACTCTTTCTTCTCTATGATGTTGTGCTTCACTATTCGTCAGTGTCTGCGGAATTCTTTAGCTATCCCTTAGCTTGATTGATCAGGACTGTATGAAGTGTATCCTTCATCATTTTTTCTTCAGCATCTTTTCTCAATTCACTCCCCCATATCTGAGTGCATATGGAAATGAATTATGATTGTCTCTTATATAGACATGATTTTCCATGATTCTTGATACTTTATTCTTGGCATGAAAAAAAATCCTTCCAATTTGATTTACGGCTTTAACTCCTGATTTATCTCATAGTTATCTTCTTGCCAACTGTATAAATCATCTTTAAATCACTTACTTAACTGTGGTCAAATAAAACAAATAAAACAACTAGTTAAGTCTATCTTTAAGCTCTGCCAGCTAGACAACTAGATATTTTGTCATTTTTTTATCTCTCTGTTAAGTCGGTCAATTCTGTAGTTCATCATCGATGAAAACTGTTAGTTCCATCGGAGAAACTTCAGTTAGCTTTGTGATCTCCATCCGTTGGGAATCATTGGATCTTTCTCATCGGGCATCACTATTTTCATCTCGTTGGGAATCTTGTGATTCTGTGTCATCAGGCAACACTATCTTCTACTCGTCGGGCATCACTGTGACTTTATCTCTATCTTTAACGATGGTGTGCACTCCGCTAGTGTAATCTATCACTTGGTGAATACTTGACTTTTATGCATTTTTGAAAGCATAATCATTGTTCCATTGACTCTCTAAAGTGTTTGGCATCATGTGTATGACCATATAGATGATATCAAGTTGACATCAATGACAATAAAAACCATTAATTGATTTAATGTCTTGCATCATTTTCAACTTAATGTTATCAAACATTCAATCAGTTACATGTCATCAATCTCTCCCTTTGTCATTGATGGGAACATACTATATTATCACACTATACTATTTCTAATACAACATGAAATACAGGTGTTGAGATTCATCAATTACCAAATAGTTTTTTTTGATAACGAAAAAAATGTCTGACCACCGGTAAGCTCTGTGTTATCTTAGATTTGATTCTTGCATCTTTCTCTATTTCTTCTTCTAATGTGTTGTGACCTCTATTGGTGTCAATTTCTCTCTTTTATTCTTTGATGTCTCTGTCTTGTATTTGCAACTTTTATACAAATACTCTCCCTATGGATATGATCTTTCCTTGTTTGGAGTAATCTGATAATGAATAGTTTCTAATGATAATATGAAATACATTCTCTCCCTTTGACATTAATGCCAAACAAATATTTTCACAAATATTTGACATTTTGTCAAATAATTTCTTCTATCCATAATATATTCCTTGCATTTCCCTTATCCATCATCAATATAACAATTTTCTCTGGTGCTTGGTTCTGATATATACCTGTCTGTATATAGATGTAGCTTTGAAGTTCAGCTTCTGCTTGAATCAAATCATGAATGATACTCTGATAATATATGACTGATGCAGCTTTCAGTCCTTTTAATGACTGATAGACATGGGTTTGACCCCTAGTCTTTTCCTCAGGTACTCAAATGTATCCTTGGGCAGTGGCTTGGTGAAGATATCAGCCAATTGTTCTTTTGATTGTACATATTCAAGTATCACTTCTTTTTCTTGAACTTGTTCTCTCAACTAATGATACTTGATGGCAATGTGTTTAGTCTTTGCATGCATGAATGGATTCTTGGAAATATTTACTATACTGGTGTTATCACAATAAATAATCACTAGCTCTTTGATCTTTATATGCATACCTTCCAGCAACTATTTGATCCATGCAATATTTGAACAGTTGGCAGCAGCAGCAACATATTCTGCTTTTGTAGTAGACTGGGAGATGCATCCTTGCTTCTTGCTAATCCATGTGACAAGTCTGTCACCCATAAAGAATGCTCCTCCAGTTGTGCTCTTTCGATCATCAAGATTTCTAGCCCAATCAACATTTGTAAATAATTTTAGTTCAAATTTGCCTTCTCTTCTATACCATAAGCCAAATTCCTCAGTATTCTTTAGATATCTTATAATTCTTTTCATAGTAGTCATATGTGATTTCCTGGGGTTAGAAAAAAATCTAGCAACAATTCCTACTGCGTGTGCAATATCTAGTCTAGTGTGTACAACATACATGAATTTTCCTATCATTGATCTGTATAGAGTCTGATTTACCTCTGTTTTCTTGTCTTCTTTTGTTAATTTTCATCTAGTAGCCATCGGTGTTCCAATAGGTTTGGAATCTTCCATCTTGAATATTTTCCAAACTTCTTTGATTTATTTGTACTGTGTAATGAAAATACCTTCACTTTGTTGAATGATCTGCAGACCAAGAAAGAACTTGATCTCTCCAAACATAGACATCTCAAATTATTTTCTCATCTCATCAGAAAATGATTTGCATAGCATAGTATTGCCTCCAAATATGATGTCATCAACAAATATTTCAACAATAAAAGTGTTAGCATTAGTATCTTCTTTCAAATAAAGATTACCATTTTCACTAGTCCTCATGAATTCAATAATTATTAGATAGGAATGAAGTCATTCATACCAGGCTCTGGGAGCTTGTTTCAATCCATACAAGGCTTTGTGAAGTCTACATACCATGTTCCTCTTGTTTAGATCCACAAACCCTTCTGGTTGCTCAATGTATACCTCTTCTTCAAGTATTCCATTTAGGAATGCTGACTTGACGTCCATTTGATATACTTTAAATCCTTTGTATGCAACATAAGAAAGTAGAATTCTTACTCCTTGTAGCCTAGAAATGGGTGCAAAGGTTTCTCCATAGTCTATACCTTCCTCTTGTGATACCCCTTGCATACTAGTCTTTCTTTTTTCCTTTTGACTTCTCCATTCTCATTCAGTTTGTTCCTAAATATCCATTTTGTATCGATGACATTCTTGTCATCTAGTCTTGGCACAAGTGACCATGTCTTTTTCTTTTCAATCTGTTCAATCTCCTCATTCATAGAACTTATCCATTCTTCACTATCTAGGGTAGCATTGACAGATTTTAGTTCAAACTCACAAATTAAGCAATTTGAGTTTAAAGACTTACTTCTTGTTCTTGTACCAGCTTTCTTATCTCCTATGATCTGGTCCTCTGGATGGTTCCTTCTTACATATCTTGCAAGTATAGGTACAACTCTTTGTATATCAGCTTGATCTTCATTACCTTGCACATTATTTTGATCATTATCGTGATCGTCAATAACAACATTTTGATTGTCAGTTGCAACATTCTGTTGATTTGGATTTAAGCACTGTTGCTCAGGAAGAGTTGTGGGTCCTTCACAATATACAAATTTATTGTAGTCTTCTAGTTCTTTTGTGCTTTCCAGCTCATTCTTTTATGCAAACTCATCAATCTTTACATTTGCACTTTCAACTATTTTGTTAGAAGCCTTGATTAGACATTTAAAAGCTTTGCTTTTGGTAGAATACCCCAAAAAAATACCTTCATCACTTTTGGCATCAAGCTTTCCAT
>MU226733.1:2052941-2068173 GCA_018584345.1 Thuja plicata
GGCACAGGTACTACTCTAGAAGTAGAGTAGTCAACCATTCATCAGTCACATAATGACTGATGTCTTTGCTGCTTCTTCTAAACAGACTTAGGAGAGGGAATTACTCCCAACTTCTCCCTGAGATACTAAAAAGTATCCTTTGATAAGGGCTTTGTGAAAATATCTACCAACTGTTCTTTGGTGTTCACATAGTCCAATTTGACTTCTTTGTTTGCAACTTTTTCTCTTAAAAATGGTATTTTATCTCTATGTGTTTTGTCTTTGTGTGCATCACATGGTTCTTAGACATGTTGATAGTGCTAGTATTGTCACAATGAATGACAATAGGATAATCAACCTGAATTCCAAAGTCTTTAACCATCTTTTTGATCCAAACAATAGTTGAACAATTCAGTGCTGCTGCAACATATTCAGCTTCTGATGTTGACTGAGAAATATAGTTTTGCTTCTTGCTTATCCAAGAAACCAACCTCTCTCCAAGGAATACTGCCCCTCCTAAAGTGGTCTTTCTATCATCAATACAACCTGCCCAATCTGCATCTGTATAAACATGAAGCTTTACATTCTCTGATTTAGGATACCATAAACTATAGTCTATAGTTCCCTTTAGATATCTAAATATCCCTTTTACTGCCATTAAGTATTTTTCTTGGGTTCAGCTGCAAATCTTCTAACAATTCCAACTGCATTAGATATGTTAGGTCTGAGTTGAGTTAGATAAATGAGTTTACCAATCATATATTTGTACAATGTCTTATCAACTGCTGCGAAGTTATCATCTTTTGAAAGCTTGCTTCCTGTTATCATGAGAGTGCATACTAGTTTACAATCATCCATCTGAAAGGTCTTAATTATTTCTTTCACATACTTAGACTGATTAATGAATATATCTTTATCTGTTTGCTTTACATTTAATCCCAAAAATTATTTTATAGGACCAATCATACTCATTTCAAATTCATTTTTCATTTCTTTTGCAAATTCTTCATTGAGCTTATCATTACCCTCAAAGATAATGTCATCAAAAAATATAGCAACTAACAATAATCCATCGGGTGTTTCTCTTGTGAATAGGTTATAATCTGCTACCCCTTTCTTGAATCCAATCTTGGTAAGATAACCATCAAGTCTCTCATACCAAGCTCTTGGGCCCTATTTAAGACCATAGAGTGCTTTCTTCAATTTGCATACCATGTCTGGTTCATCTGAAAGACTAACTCCTTGAGGCTGTTCAATGTAGACTTCTTCATTCAAATCACCATTCAGAAAAGCTAATTTTACATCCATTTGATATAATTTAAAGTCTTTGACTGTTGCATATGCCAAGCACAACTTTATGGCTTCTAGTCTGCTCACAGGGGAAAATATATCAGTATAGTCTATTCCTTCTCTCTGTGCATATCCTTTGCATACCAATCTTGCTTTGTTTCTAACTACTGTACCATCTTCATTCATCTTGTTTCTTAATACCCACTTTGTTCCAATCAAATTTTTGTCACTAGGTCTGGGGACCAATTCCCATGTGTCATTTCTGATTATCTGATCTAATTCTTCTTTCATTTCATTCTTCCAATTAGAATCATTACAAGAATCTTCAACACTTAAGGGTTCAATCTGTGAAAGTAAACATACCTCTTCATCCATTACTAGACTTTTTGCTTTTGATCTGGTCAAAACACTGTTGCTCTGATCTCTAATGATGTCACTTTTAGAGTGGTATCTAGATGTGAATTTTGGAACCATACGTGTGTCTTCTTCTTCTATAGTTTGTGATTCTTCTCTGCTTGATTCAAGGTCATTGCATGAGACATCAATGCAATCAAACATTTCTTCAATAATAGTATCTTTGTTGCTAGGTCTGGATACATCCTCAATCATAGGTGCATATTCATAGTATCTTTCTTGAAACAAACTTTTCATCAATCTTAATATGTGTACTTTCAATTATCTTCTTTAATCTCAAATTGAAACATCTATATGCTTTGCTTTTAGTAGAATAACCAAGGAAAATACCTTCATCACTTCTAGCATCAAACTTACCAACACCATCATCTCTTTTGATGTAGAACTTGATGCCAAAGATTTTGAAGTACTTTACTATAGGCACATTGCCAAACCAAAGTTCATAGGAAGTCTTATCCACGCCTGGCCTTAATTGGGTTCTGTTGATAGTATATACTGCTATGTTCACTACATCTCTCCAATAGGTGTGTGCAACTTTTCCTTCAATCATCATAGTGTGTGCTATATCAAGTATGATCATGTTCCTCCTTTCTACAATCCCATTCTTCTGAGGGGTTCTAGGTGCACTCAACTATCTTTTAATACCATGCTCTTCGCAATAGTCATAAAACTGATCAGAGGTGAACTCTCCTCCTCTATCTGATCTCAGACATTTCAGTTTCAATCTGGATTCATTCTCAACTTTAGCTTTGAATATTTTGAACTTCTCAAAGGCTTCAGACTTCTCTTTTAAGAACGCAACCCACATCATCCTAAAAAATTCATCAACAAACAAAATGAAATACCTTTCTTTGTAGTATGATCTTGTTTGAGTAGGACCACATAAATCTGCATGTACTAGGTCTAATTTTTTCTTAGCTAAGTTATACTTGCTTCTGAAGGAACTCCTTACATGATTTCCCATAACACATTCCCTGCATATTGTGTCTACTGGTCTTGCAATACTTGGTAGGTCTCTAAATACCTTAACATTGTTGATCTTTACTATATTATCAAAGTTGATATGACAAAATATTTTGTTCCATAACCAACTGTCATCCACCTTTGTAACAAAACAAGTTACATTAGAATTAAGCTGAAAAACATTACCTTTTGTTTCGGAGCCTGATGCAATCATGTCTCCATTCTTTTTGTTAATGATGCACTTGTTGTCTTTGAACTCCAAATGATAGCCTTTGTCAAAAAGTTGTCCAACACTCAGCAAGTTATGAGGTAATCCATCAACATATAGAACATCATTTGTCTTATTCTTTCCATCCAAAGTGATAGAACCTCTGCCTATGATAGGTTTAGGAGTGTTATCTCCAAATCTAACCATACCACCTTTGTACTTGTCTAACTAAACAAATCTATCTTTGTCACCTATCGTATGATGAGAGCATCCACTATCAATGATCCAATTAGTTATGATGTCTACTTTGGAGATTAGGGCTAGTTCTTGTTCTTCCTTTTCATCTACAATGTCCATTTCCTCAAGAAACCTTTCCATATCTCTAAGGGCAATGAATCCAATTTCATCTTCTCCTGAATCTTCATCGGTTACACCTTCTTCAACATGATAACATTCCTTCTTATATTTGGGTTTGTAATCAGATCTGAACTTCTTGACTCTTGTGGGACATTTAGATACAAAGTGACCTATCTTATTGCATGAAAAACATTTGAATGGAAGTTGTCCTTCATATTTACCTTTTCCTTTCTTTTCTCTTCTAGCAATCATAGCTATGATTTCTTCAACTTCTTCATCAACTTCTTCTTTCTCATTGTGACTGGAGGTGTGTAGGGATTTCTTACCATGGACTATGGCTTTGAAGGTTGTTTCACTTTTAGGTTCAGTCTTCAATCTTGATATCTCAAATGCAGAGATTTTGCTGATTAGAGTCTCTCTCCTAAAGTTTTGTGAGAATTGCATAGTTTCCTCTAGAATAATGATCTTATTTTCATAGTCTGATGTCAAAGTAGTTAACAATTTATCCATTATATCTTCTTCTGATATTTCACCACCATTGTTCCTAATTCTGGATACTACTTCATTTATCCTTTGATTGTAAGCTCTAATGTTCTCTTCCGGTAACATCTCAAGGCTGTTGTATTTCTTCTTCCATGTCTTCCTGCGTGCATTCTTTTCTTGAACATCTCCTTCAAACATGTCTTCTAAATACTTCCATATGGTATATGCTTTGTTAATCTTCTTGATTTCAAAAAATTCACTGTCATATAAGGCATTGATTAGGGCTTCTTTGGCAATTGCATTATTGGTAAATGTTTCCTTTTGTCTATTGGTAGCATCATCCTTTGCAAGCTCTTTCAGAGATAGAATTACAACCTCTTGTGTGGAAATTTCAAAGATCTCAAATCCAATGTACTGTAGATGTGTTATTATTTTGTTTTTCCAATCCAAATAATTCTCTCCATCGAACTTAGGGCTTTCTTTTCGTAAGTAAGACATCTTTATCTACCTTAAGCTGTTAGGCTTCTTCTCCAAGGCACTTGGCTCTGATACCAATTTTTAGAATAGTCCCAAAGGATAACTGAGAGGGGGGGTGAATCATTTATTAGTTACTTTAGTCTCTTTTTACTTCTTTAATATTAGTGTACAACAAAGTAAATGCATAATCAGATAACACAGTACTCAACACACAATTTGATTACTTGGAAACCAAATGGTAAAAACCCTGGTGTGAATTAGCACCCATAATAAACTATATTTTTTTGTAGTAATCCTTGTTAGAAGATATTTCAACCCTGTTAGGAGTTTTACAATACAATGAAATAAGTATAGTGACCTGGTTAAGGGTCAGACCCTGTTAGGAGTCTTTTACAAGTAACCCTGTTAGGGGTGGTGGACTCACTGTCCAAAATCTCACTGCTTGATGGTGAAGGATACAACCTTTTGAATAATAGATATGCACTATATTTGATGATGAACTATAGAGTAGACCTGCTATCTTGATCAGTTCCAGTGTATTACAATTTTTAACTTCTTCTTCACATAGATCCTTGATGAATGAACCAACTCTGATAATCTTCTCTGTACATCTTTCTTCACATTTCGTATCATTCACACTTGGTGTATCACAATTGAACTACTATAAGTATATTCTCCAAATTAGAAGGTCATGTTGGCTCTTAAAAACACTTCATCAATATCTTAGTCAGCTTAACTAAGCACGCAAACAATATTAAGTCCGCGCAAGTCAATGCTGAACAGACGCGATGCTTCAGTGAGTCAGCCTCACCAAATTAACCATAAATTTGCAATCATCTTGAAAAATGTTTGGCACCTTTGGATTTGTATCATCAACTCATAACTAAACATGAATATACACACACATATCTTGAAGATAGGTGCAACTCATGTAACACATTATATACATCAGCCCTAAACAGTTATGCTTCAAGAATTGTAACTGTTAATAACAGAATTGCATAAGTTTACTGAAACATCATATCTGGGTCTGTGTGTATGATCATAATGTTAGGGATTTTTCTTGTATGAATCACAGTGCTTAAAATAATTACTTGAACACCATGCCTTCTAATACTGATTCAGAGACAAGAAAAGCCTAATTGCTAAGGACTAGATAAGGTCCTTCTTCATTTTTAAGCTCCACATATACTCAGGCAGGTTTTACCTTTTATGATTGTTGTTTACACAGTATGTGTTAATGTGGACACTAATTTTCTATGTATCTTTGTTAAACCAACTTATAAATCATCTTGCAAATGACCAAGCATAACCAAATAAAATATTTAACCATACAAACTATGATTGTAAATATAGCAAATACCAGTGATACAAGGATTTTCATCCTTCTTCCTTTTCTTATAGGAGGGATAACCTAATGATTCACTCTCCAAGGAATCACTAAAATGGACACTGTCCTGCTGACATAGGTCCTTAATGAGTTGAGTTTGTTGTTCTTAGTAACAAGAGTATTTTGATTAAATTGGTTTTGACACCTTGAAATAACTTGGACAAAGATAGATTATCAGACTAATCTCTAGACCAGTGCCTATCCTTTGGGCTATAGAGTCAAATAATCTAGGATCTCATAGAAACAAAATATAGTAAGCTGCCTTACAACCCACATGCAATTCAGATAAGTTGCCTTACAAGTTACCCTGTCACCTCTAAACTATTGTATCAAATCCTTAAACAAAGCAGTATGCTCCCTGAAACTACTCACAAAACTTAGTTCTTTCCTTAAAAGAAACTTGCAAGTAATCAGATAGTTACCTAATAACCAAAATGCTTCAGAATACCTTGTAAACTTAACATAAAAGAGCATACATAGAGAATAAAGAGACAGCAATGGAAGAGAGTAAAATTTGCACCGTATATTATTTATATGATCCAGCTTTCCATACATGAAAGATTATACAACATCAAAGGATAGAAAGAAGTTCAGAACATCTAAATTTTGTAGTATATTATCTCTTTTCCAAAAAACTCCAACATCTAAGACCCTTTACGATTACAACTCTTTTGCTATGTATAGGTTTTTGACCATCTTGGAATCCCTTAAGGATGAAACAAGCTTCGGATGGTCATAGAAAACCTAACCCTAAAGATACAAGAGAGACAAAAAGAAAGAGAGAGAAAGCGGTGGAAAGACCAAGTCAAAAAGATATAACAGATATTCTTCGTTCTTCCCCCAATCTGGCGACTCCAATAAGATTGATATAGAAAGTAGCTGGTAGTATTTATGTTGAGTCCGGATAGCTATGCTTACATACTCACTTACATTATCCTTTTGCAATAACTATCCTTCTTGTCTTGAACAGTGCAGTGCCAAGTGTTCACCTTACTCATCATCCAAAATTTCCTCTTCTACTACTGGCTTCTTTTTCTTTGGTGTAGTCATCACTTCCCAAGCTTTCACTTCATCATCCAATGGCCACTTGAAATCTTGAGTACTCTGTACTTGCATCTTTTGTCTATCCCATCTAGCATCAGTGATGTTTTTGACAACAAGTAAGAACTTGTTAATATCAGTCTCTGCTTTGAAGGCTTCATCCAATATTTTATTGAATCTTTCTATATCAACATCTGCTCCCAAAAGAAATGCCTCTTCACTAGGCATCTTGGTGTCAAAATCACTCTTCCAAGCATCCACAGCCTTTACTTGGTCATCATCTCCCCTTAAGGAAGGAATAAACTTATTAAAATCATTTGAAAAGAGGCTCAATTTAACCTCTATCTGATTTAATTTTCCTTTAAAGAATGAGAGAGCAATATTGACTCTTTTGATCTCATCTCCCACTTCAGTTACTATTTTAGGAAAATCTAGTCTTATGGCTTGTAAAGATGACAATTTCTCAAATAAATTTTCCCTAGTAGACCACTTAGTAAATTAAGAGTTTAGAATGGCAAGGTACCCCATTACCTTAGTATGCAAAGCTGGCAACTTATTGTATGTATTGACTATAACATTAGTTTTATCCTTTAGAATCTCAATTCTATGTTGTAGTATGTCTTTCAATGCCTTCAAAGCAATTGAATTTCCCTTTTCTTCATCTACCTTTTTTTCCACAGCCTCCTCTGACTTAGGCTTATCCTCAATTTGCATTGGTGGTGGTTGTGCAGGTACATATACCACCTCAGGCTTTGCTTCTAATTATTTTGTTAATGTCTTGATCATCTGATCCTGCTGGTACAATTATATGTGGCACATATCCCTGTCCTTAGACAATGCACTTATTTCCTCCAACAAAGTACTATACCTCTCAGACAATTGTTTATTCTTATCTTCATTCAGGTGAGCCCAGTGTGTCATAATTTGGGAGATTTCTAGGTCCCCTGTATTTTGTACAGACCACAACATTTGATTTCCCACCATATTTTCTTGGATATTTACTAATTGGGGCTTTTGGTCTTTTGGGCTTAGGCTCCACATTGCAAAAGCCTAAGATTTTAGGCTATACCCAAATCCTTTTATCATATCTCCCATCTAGACCTCACTAGCCATTTTGAGATCTGGCTATTTTCTAATTTGGTCTATGATGAAGGCAGATGCCAAATCCCATCCCTCAGCTAATAATATTCCACTTCCCAGCACCATCTTCCTGGCATCCTCGGATGAAATGTCCTCATTTTCAGGGTCATAATTCTGTAAAGCCACTAGGGCTTCATTTGTTATTATTTCTTTTCCATCCACAGTCAATTGGGATCTGACCTGCTCTATTTTATGCCATCTCAGGAAGTCTTTAAACTCCTCTATTTGAACAAAGCTATCATCATCTAGAAACTTTTTTTGATGAAGTAATCTTTCATCAACACAGGCCTTGAGTGGTATCTCAACTTCATCTTCTAGGTTAGGCCGTTGCTTCTTACCTTCCCTGATTGCCTTTCTTAGGTTATGATCATATAACCTAGTGCTAGGTACTAAGGCCTTGGCCTTATCTTTTTTCTTACTTTTTCCCTCCATTGAAGGCTGCCCTAATTCCAATTTTTGCCTTTTTGCAGCAGGTTCTTCTACATCATCAGGCTGAGTAGCAACTGTCAGATCTATAATGTGACCCTCTGTTCCCTGCAACTGTGGAATCTCAGCCATTTCTTTCTCTGAGGCTTGTTGTGGTGAAGGATACATAGTAGGATGTGCATAATCACTGTCACTACCACTATCATATCCTGACTCTGAGTGTTCAGGTGTCTGAGCACCTTTCTTATCAAGTACTGTATCTAGTTTCTCTACAAGAACATAATAGTTGTCTATCCTGGCCTTAATTCTATCAAAATATGGGAGGTCAGGGTAAAAACCCCCAAAGGACAACCCATTTCTCTTTATTTTCTTCTCCAGCTTTAACAACTCCTGGATTCTCAGTCTTCTAGTATGGATATCATCTTCATCCAAGATGTTCCTTGTTGCATCTTCTTCAATACACTCACAATGGACATTTGTGTTCGGGATGGTAGGTGTATATAATTTCCTAACCCCTGCCATGAAGCCTTCTGGATCAATGTATCTATAAGGGGCTGCCCCCATTCTATATTTCTCCAACCATTGACCTACTGCATCAATGGCATTCTTGCCAATTGTAAATTTAGAAATCTTGAATTGCCTAGGGGTTATAGTACCCTTCTTGTGTGGTGCAAAGTGCTCATTATCTATTAATAATAACTACCACATGAATTCTATTGTAGCCACTCTTGCAGGCACATGATATGGTAATAAATGAGGTGGGTGAATACACCCATATACCTTGATAATGGTATAATTCTACTCTAAGAATAAATCACCCCAATTATGTTTTCCAGGCCAATTATCTGTATAGTCACAGGGCCTGAGCAGTTGTATGATCTTCAATGGGACTCTTGTCCTGCTTGTTCCCAAACTCTGCACTATTGGATACACAATCCAATTCTGAAAAGCATAGTAGTCACACTCCCTAGAAGTGTAATTCCAAACCCTCACCCAAAATTGGATGGGATTTGGCGCTGACTGGTAGAATCTCTGGGGAGTTAAATTATTAACGTCTATGATTACAAAATTGAAGTACAAGAGGAGAAGCATAAGGACTGAGTAATGCAAAAATTTAGGTTCCTTCTCCTTTGGATTCTTTAGTCTTTTCTAGGTTGCAATAAAACCCTCATGCATTTCATCAATTATATGCTTTATATAATCATAACTGGTGCTTGAATGCACCTCTTGTAAGTCTAGCACCATCATCAGGATGCCAACATTGATTTTTTCTGCATCTCCATCTCTTCCTAGCACTCTACACAGAGCATAAGAGATATACTTAATGTAGAAGTTTAGATCCTTATAATAGTATGGATTTGGCTCAGCCATAGGATCTAAGTACTTTTTCACTTCTTTCAACATGTGTTTCTGCAATAATCCTTTAGCAATACCAGTCTTTGAACTATATCTCTTCTCCTGCCTTGTCATGTCAATTTTAGTAGACATGGTACTAAATAAGCCAAAAGCCTGCATGAATGAGTTCCTATTCAAAATTAAAAGGGCAGTGCCATCATCCCTTTTGATGGTCTTTTTCAAAACATCATAGTGATTGGCTAGGTCTAACAATAGGTCTACATCTAGGAAGACATCAGGAACAATAAACCTAGCCAAACCACACGTCCAAGGGTTTGATACTGGGATGGGCTTATCAGAATTCTTAGAGAAATAATTGAAAAGGGAGAAACCTGTTGTGCCTGAAGTCATAGCATCTTGAATGTCCTTGTACTCATCAAGGAGAACATTAGCATTAGCCTTCTTATTCTGTGTTGAACCAGGCAGGAGACGGAGGAATTCATTAGAAAAACTCACCTTTCCTTTCTGTTCATCTTCACTTCCTCCACTTGTCGAAGAAACACTCATAGCCCCGCTCATACTTGCAACATTTTGAATCTCTTACTCCTTACCAATATTGAAAAAAATCTATCTCAGGGATCTCCTGACCGTCCTGTGCACAATTTCCTGAAATTTAGAACTCTTTGATCAACTTTGGAAACACTACAAACTGAGCAAAATATTTATTTTTTCTGAAAACTTAACAACTTGGGCTCTGAAAACTGAAAGCATAGTGAATGCAAATGAATGCACCATCAACTCCTTATAGCCATCATTCAAAGTACGCAGCTCATAATTCAGAAACATCAGTTCTGTCATTAATTTGACATGCTGTGAACTTGAATGAAAACCTAGCCGTAGTTCTTGAGCTTGACGGGAAATCAAATTTTCAAAAAATGAATCCTCAGAACAATCATACAACATTTAAAAGAGCTAACATGTCACATTGTGATTTTTTAACTGTCTTACATCTCAGCTACTCTTTTTGCACAGTAATCAAAATGCAAGCCTGTGATTGGTTACCGAGCGATTTATATTGTCACATCAAAAACTGTCACCGTTTTTTAGATCTTGGGAATCAGGCGACTGCATAAAGTTTCTTTGTCATGGGCCTTTGTTACTAACCCATGGTTTATCTTGAGACATAGTGACAATGCATTTTCTTACCTTTGGCTGACCCGAGTCACGATCTAGTGATCACACGACCCAATTGAAATCATAGTCACGCACAGTTATCATTAACTCATTATCCTTTCTGAGACCTTGCGACTAACCATTTCCTTTAACCTTTTACAGTTATCTCCTAGTTGTTGAGTGTTTCTATTTCATGTCAAGACTATGCGACCACACCTAGTCGCCCGATCACGGGATACAAGTCCTGAATGTTTTAATTTTACCATAACAGGTTATATGCGCCCTTTTTCCACTTCTGACGACTACGCGACATACCTTAATCGCCAAGTCAAGAGGAATTTTCCCTTTGGGAACTTTTCTTCTCAGACTATGCGACCACCGTTAGATCCTCTGATCTTTATATCCTACGGCCGTCGCTTAATCGCTAAATATTTCTTACATACCCTTAAATCTTTCTCAGACACCGCAACTGAAGGCAAAGCACTTAGTCTCACTATCGCTAAGTCTAATTTATGTTTCTGGCGACCATGCGATAATTCTTTAATAGCTACTCAACTCATGACACATGTCACACAGTCATTTGTTCACTTACTACATAATGGAGAACTGAGTCATCATCTTGTTCTAGCGACATCCCGACTATACTTTACTGCAAACCTCAGATAGTTAGTCGCCGAGTCTCGGTCAAAATCTCTTAACCATTGTTCCATCTCGAGACCTCGCGAATGAAGGCCTTGCTTAACCTTTTAACTTTAGATTCATTTAGCGATAAAGTGACATGAAGTAATCACAAAGTCTGAAGACATTTTGATAACTGTTGAGAATTTCCTGCGATTACCTGACTAAACAGTGGGTCCCTTTTGCATAAAGCTTATGATATAATTATCTTGCGACTACCCGACATGAAGAAATTGCTGAGTCTCATAATGCCAAAGGAATATGCTGAACATGAACGAGACCACGCGACAGAAGGAAAATGTGAAGTTGGGAGGACTTATGGAATATTCATTTGGAGTAACGTGATGAGGCGACTTTATTAAAACACATGTCTTAAGTGGATAGAAAAAGTAACATTGAAATAGAACGACATGACCTAGGGTTTGTTTTTCAATGTTTAACACTTGGAAAGCCTAGGGTTTTTAGGGTTTTGCAAATTAAGGTAAGTTTTAGACTTGAAAACCTGAAAATTGGACACATGTAAGGCCACAAGGGATGAGAGATAGCAGACTTAAAGACACTAGATCACAGAGAAAAGAGCAGGGAGCTAGGAAAACTACCAAAACAAGAAATACAACCAACACATAACATAATAAACATGTCAAAAACATGTATCTATCCATGCAAGTCTTCATGTCATCATTCAGATAAGTTCATATAGAATTACTATTGTGTATTATATGTTGTCATCAATGACAAACATACAAACATTCAACTGCTCAGAATCAAATCTCCAACATTTTGCTTGTCCAATGGTGGGAAATCCAAATCATTTTCCAAAAAAAAAGGTTTTAACCAATTCAAGTTTCAACCTTATGCAAATTTGGCTCTGCAAAACCAAGGATGGTAGGCCAACACCCTAGACTTATCTTTCAAATCTTTAAGGTTTTTTTAGAGAAGATAATATGTATATCAACTTCTTTCTCTCAAAGTATGACAAAGTACTATTGAGATCATTAAACTAAGAGAAATGTACTATCAAGTCTCAATTTTAATGTTAAAAACATAAAAGGAATGTTCATGGATACAAGATATGAGTTGAATAGAGCAGATGAATATAGTATCTCAAAACTATAAAAAATGAACTAATGACCATAATCCAATAAGCAAGAAAGACCAGTTCCTTAATCAACCATGGGAAATAGATTCACTATCATTCCAATCTTATGTTCAACCTCAGAGGCAGTGTTACAATAAAATTATCTCTTCAAAGGTATTATGAAATGTACATGCAACCTAAAACAAATTTAGAGATATTTCAAAATGGTAAGACTTCTCACATGATAGGCCAATCGGCTGAGGCCTCAGTCAATTGGTTTGTCATTTAAGAAGTAATATCCTTTTGAAATATCTATGAACTTGTTCAAGGTTGTATATTCATTCTATAATACCTTTGAAGTGATATGTTTTCTTGTAAAAGTGTCTCTGAGGTTGAACATAGGGTTGGGATGATTTTGACTCTATCACCCCTAATAAAATAAGGCACATTTCTAATCATTATTTGGATTATATTTATTTAGTTCATTTTTAATAGTTTTGTGATATCTTATCTATCTATTCATTTCAAATTACATACACATTACCAAACATTCTTTCAATTACTTAAAGTATTTCAGTTTACAGTTCATGATATATTACTTTTAGTTAGATTTCTTTCAAGTTCCTTGCCATACTTGAGAGAGAAGGTTGAAGTGTTTCTTATCTTCTATAAAAAGTCATGTAACTTGAAGGATAAGTTAAGGTATAAACCTACCAGCCTTGGTTTTGCAGAGCCAAAATTGTAGAAGTTCCAACCTTGCCTTGGTTGTGACTTGTTAGTTGGCCAAATCAAGTGGGTTTCCCAACATTGGATTGGCAAGTCCATAGGAAATCCAATCTGTTGATTTGAGCACCAACAAATTGGCAACTCTGCTATTGATTTTTTCAAAAGAAAATTTTTGTATTTTACCTAGAAGCTCTGGTGATATATTTAATGTTGGAGATTTGATTCTGAGCAGTTGATTGATTGTATGTTTGTCATTGATGACAACATTTAATACACAGTAGAAATTCTATATGTACTTATAAAAATGATTACATGAAGACTTGCATGGTTAGATACATGTCTTTGACATGTTTATTATGTTATGTTCATACATGCAGATCCAGATATGATGTTTTAGTCAAGTTGTGTAATTCTGTTATTGGTAGTTATAGTTCTGGAAGAGCATTTGTTCAGAGCCAATGTATATCATGTGTTCCTTGAGTTTCACCTATCATAATTATATGCATGTGCATATTCATGATTAGTTATGATTTGATGATATTAATCTAAAGGCGCCAAATGTGTTTCAAGAGGATTGCAAAGTTAGAGTTAATTTGGTGAGGCCGACTTAGAGAAGCATCGTGTCTATTCAGTTTATACTTGCACGGTTGTAATAATTCTTGCGTGCTTAGTAGAGATGACAAGGATGTTATGGAGAGTTGTCTTACAGGTCCCATGATCTCATACTTTGAGGAAGATACTTATAGAAATTCAAATGTGACACACTAAGTGTGAATGAAGAGAAGAAAGAAGTACAGAGCAGATTATTAGAGTTGGTTCATCATCAAGAGTCTATGTGAAGAGGAAGTGAAAGATTGTAATACACTAAAACTGATCAAGAGAGTAGGTCTACTCTATAGTTCATCATCAGATATAGTGCATATCTATTATACAGAAGGTTTTAGTTCTCACCATCAAGTAGTGAGATTTTGGACAGTGAGTCCACCACCCCTAACAGAGTTATTTGTAAAAGACTCCTAACAAGGTCCGACCCTTAACTAGGTCACTATACTTATTACATTGTAAAGTACAACTCCTAACAAAGTTGAGATATCTTCTAACAGGGATTACTATAAACAAGTATAGTTCATAGTTGGTGCTAATTCCCAATGGGGTTTTAACCATTTGGTTTCCCTGTAATTAAATTGTGTGTTGTGTACTGTGTTATTTGATTAAGCATTTACTTAGTTGTATTCTGAAGTTAAAGAAGAAAAATAATTAAATTTATTGATAACTGATTCACCCCCCCTCGCAGTTATCCTTTGGGACTATTCTAACAATTGGTATCAGAGCCAAGTGCCTTGGAGAAGAAGCCTAATAGCTTAAGGTAGATCAGATGTCTTACTTCAGAAAAGAAAGCCCTAAGTTCGATGGAGAAAATTATTTGGATTGGAAAAACAAAATGATAACACATCTACACTTTGTTGGCTTTGAGATCTTTGAAATTTCTATACAAGAGGTTGTAATTCCATCTCTGAAATAACTTACAAAGGATGATGCTACTAATAGACAAAATGATATATTTACCAATAATGCAATTGCTAAAGAATCCCTAATCAGCACCTTATCTGACAGTGAATTTTCTGAGATCAAGAAAATTGACAGATCATATACCATATGGAAGTATTTAGAAGATATGTTTGAAGGAGATATTCAAGCAAAGAATGCACGCAGGAAGACATGGAAAAATAAATACAATAGTCTTGAGATGTTACTTGAAGAGAACATTAGAGCTTACAATCAGAGGATAAATGAAGCAATGTCTGGAATCAGAAACAATGGTGGAGAAATATCAGAAGAAAACATAATGGACAATCTTCTAACTACTTTAATATCAGACTATGAAAACAAGATAAGTATTCTAGAGGAAACCATGCAATTCTCACAAGACTTCAAGAGAGAGACTTGGATCAGCAAAATCTCTGCATTTGAGATATCAAGATTGAAGACTGAACCTAAAAGTGAAATAGCTTTCAAAGCCTCAGTCCATGGTAAGAAATCCTTACACATCTCCAGTCATAATGAGAAAGAAGAA